>CM024759.1:76559563-76761714 GCA_014218235.1 Colocasia esculenta | reverse complement strand
AGCACCATTTGGTTTTAAAAGCCGATGCAAAATCCATCAAACAAAAGCTAAGGAGGCTACAACCCAAGCTTATGCTCAAGATCAAAGAGGAGGTTGATAAGTTGCATAAAGCCAAGTTCATTAGGGTTGTGCTTTATCCACACTGGGTAGCTAACATCATCTCGGTGATGAAGAAGGACGGTAAGGTTAGGATCTACATAGATTTTCGTGACCTTAATCGTGCTTGTCCTAAGGACGATTTTCCTCTCCCCCACATAGATGTCCTAGTGGAAAATACTGCCGGTTTTGAGATGTTGTCGTTCATGGATGGTTTCTTTGGGTATAACTAGATCCGTCTGGCGGAGGAAGACTAGGAGAAAACTTCTTTCACCACACCCTGGGGGACCTATTGTTATGTCGTGATGCCCTTCGGACTGAAGAATGCTTGAGCAACTTATCAAAGGGCAATGATGACAATCTTTCACGACATGATGCATGTGCACATAGAGGTCTATGTTGATGATGTCTTAGTTAAATCTAGGACTCGACATGGCCATGCTGAGGTCCTCCGGGTAGTTCTCCAACGGTCTAGAGAGCATAAGCTTAAGATGAACCCCAAGAAGTGTGTTTTTAGAGTATCCTCAGGGAAGTTGTTTGGGTTCATAGTTAGCAAGAGGGGAATAGATATTGATCCCAATAAGGCCAAAGCAATAATCGACATGCCTCCTCCTAGGAATATCAAGGAAGTTAGAGGGCTAATTGGCAGAGTTCAGTTCATTAGGAGATTTATTTCTCAACATTCAATCCATTGTAAGCCCTTCTATGAGATGCTTAGAGGAGAGGCTAAGTTTGATTGGAACGATAAGTGTCAAAAGGCCTTCGAAGAATTGAAGAGCTATTTGTTCAATCCCCCTGTTCTCGCTTCTCCGGTCCCGGGTCGGCCTTTATTGCTCTACGTGTCAACCACTGAGGATTCCACCGGAGCAGTCTTGGCCCAATATGACGACGAGAAGAAGGAGAGAGCGATGGACTACTTATCCAAATTGTTCAATAAAGCTGAGAAAAAGTACACTGCCATGGAAAGAACATGTGCGGCCGTCGTCTGGGTTGCCCAGAAGTTGAAGCATTATTTTCTAGCTCATGAGTTGAAACTTCTGGCGCGTATGGACCCAATTCGGTTCTTGCTCGAGAAGCCCATTCTAACCGAACAGTTGATGTGGTGGCAAAGTTTCCTTAACCAGTTTGACATCACCTACGTCAATCAGAAGTCTATCAAGGGGCATGCCATTTCCGAACATTTGGCCCACCACCACTTACCTTCATATTCTCCCATCGATGAAAGCTTTCCAGATGAAGAGTTAGGAGCCATTGTTGATAGTGAACCTTCACGGATACTTTACTTCGACGGGGCTCTCAATTCTAAAGGGAGTGGAATAGGGGCAGTCCTCCTCTCACCGGAAGGGGTAGTCATTCCGCACGCCTACCAACTAACCTTCCCTGCCATGAACAATGTGGCTGAATATGAGGCACTCCTAGTTGGGCTGAAAATGGCATTGTTGCTCGGAGTCAAGGAGTTAAGGATTATTGGAGATTCGCAATTGATACTCGGGCACTCCCTTAGCAAGTACCAGACTCGGGATCCCAAGTTGAAACCATACCAGGACTTGGTTTGTAGAGTAATCTGGCAGTTTAGGAAGCTAACCCTAGTCCACACTCCTAGGGCACAAAACATTCTAGCGGATTCTAGCGGATTCACTCACCTCCCTGGCTTCTTCTATCCCTATCCCGGTAGGGAGATCCTCCGTCTCCGTCTTGTTAGGATCGGATATTTGGTTATGTCAAAGCTAGAAGGGGGGGGTTGAATAGATTTGCAGTGGAAACTTAATCAATTTAAAAAATTACTTTAGATTAATAGATCCACTCAATTAAAACCCCTTTGATCTGATGTAATGTGTGTGAACAAATTAACAGTTAGTGTGTAGACAAAATCCCTAGGCATGCATCTAGCGCAACACAATGCAAACCAAAAGTTAAACCACAGTGCACAAGAGATTTTTAGGTGGTTCGGAGATCACACCACGTGACTCCTACATCCACCCCTCACACAGTGAGGACACACTACTCAAGAACTGAGTACAACACACACACACGAGCACAACGGCTCAACCACACACACACATGCTAGATCAAGTCCACAATAGATCAGATCCTCTAGCCTTGATCTGACCAACACACCACACACATTGTTTGATGCAAGCACGCAATCAGAACAACAATCCACACGTGGATCAAACACAAGGAACGCTTGAACCACTACCACAAACACAAAGATATGAAAGGTGTAGAAGTAGAAGAGTTCAGAGATGTAGAAGTATATCCTAATGAAGAACTCTTCGTGGTGGTCGTCCAGAAGAACTTCAAGCTTTGTCTTGACAGGTATCAGTTGATGGAGAAGCTTGAAAGGCAGACAAACCAGCTTCAAATCCATTATGAAGATGGATCTTCCTTTTCCTGGACGGAGGGTTGAAGCAGAGCAGCAGGGAGAAGCTCTCTCTTTTAATTTTTGATTAGGGTTTGGTATGGTGGCTTCTTGCTGCGAAAATAGCCTCATATGATCCTTATATATCGGTGTCCAAATATGGAGAGTCGTGCTTAAAGGGATCACCCAAATATAGATAATATCCTGGCCATTAGATCTTCCCAAAACTCCGTCTGTCGACAGCCGACTTGCTGCTTTCGACAGGTGCTGACAGCTTTGCAAAATCCAAAAGACTAGCCTTCCAGGAAACAATTTCTTGTGTATCTGTCGATAGGCTACAGTGTATCTGTCGACATGTACACTATTCATCTGTTGGCAGCACACTATTCATCTGTTGACAGCTACTTGTTCCAGCAGCTTGTCTTGTTCTTTTGCACTTGGATTTTGTTGCTTGTCTTGTGTACATTCACACCTACATTAAAAGACATTCTAAGTGAGATATAATGAATACATAAGTGACTGATAATTGCATAATTGTTATGAATAATCGTGCAATTTGATTGACAAATAATTGATAATTTCATAAGTTCTGTTATCATTTCATTACATGTGCGGAAATTGATCAAATCTCTGTTGTGTTGTGATTGCAGGATTAATGGGCCAAGAAATGAAGTGTCAAATAGGCCAATAAATTTGATTGGATCAAGAGAGAATAATGAGAGATTGTATATTTTTTAATATTCCCTCTCTCTCTCTCTTTTCAAAAACACTTTCTCATTTTAAAAATCTCATCTCCTATTTTCTAAAAATCTCTTTCCTTTATTCTCTCCCCCTTCCTCTCTTTCTCTACAATTTTATAAGCTTCCCCCCTCTCTCTCTCTCGGATTATTCTTCCCCCTCTCACTTTCTCTCTTCTCCCTTTCCTGCGCACAATACCCCTTCCTCCTCTTCTTCTTTTCTCCTCTCTTTTTCTTCTTTCTTTCTTCTCTCTGGCTCGGTCTCTCTTTTCTGGGAACAGAACAGCAGCAGCAGCAGCCCGCCAGCGCCCACTGCCCCACCCGCAAGGCGCGCCCCGGCCCCCTGTCACGCCCGCGCGCGCCCCCCTGCGTGCCCGCCAGCGCCCGCTGCCCCGGCCCCCTGCTGCGCCCGCGCGCGCCCCCTGCCGCGCCCGCGCACGCCCCCTGCCGCGCCCGCGCACGCCCCCTGCCGCGCCTCGCTCGCCTCCACGCGCCCATCGCCTTCCTACGTGCATGCGTTTGCATGCACGTAGCCGCCGGCCGCGTCACCCTCTCTCTCTCCTCTCTCTCCTTCGCGCGCCTCTCTCTCTTCTCTCCTCTCTCTCCCTCGCGCACCTCTCTCTCCTCTCTCTTCTCTCTCCTCTATCGTCTCTCTCCTCTCTCTTTAGTCTCTCTCTTGCTCTCTCTCTTCCCGTCTCTCTCTACTTCTCCTCTCTCTCTCTCTCTCGTGTTCTGTTTCTCACTAGGTTATTATTATTTTTGTTTATTTTCTTGGTATTGTGTTAGACTCTCACATTCATGTAATAATGTTAGTTATTGTTTGTTAATTTGTTCTCTCTCTTTCTACTCTCTCCTTCTCTCTATCACTTTCGTTTAATGTTTACTTAATTTAGATTCAGTTAGTCTAATTAAATAATTAGTTTATCTTATCTCTCTCTATCTTTCTCTTTAATTTAAAATTTAGTTTATTATCATCACATTATTTTTCTAAATAAAAACTCAAGATTTTCAATTCTAAAATCTAGTTCTCCGTGGATTCGACTCGGCTCTCACCACTTAACTATTGTCAAAATATTTAGTGTAGGCCGATAATTTTGAGATTGTTAGTCACGTGTTTAACAACGCATTCGTGGGCTATCAATTTTTGGTGTCGTTGCCGGGGAATTAGATTTTCAGTATTGATAATCTTGGTGTCTTTTGTATATATTCATGCTAACATTTTCTTTCTTTTTGTAGGTGTCAAACAAAAATTGAAAAAAGCCTGAAAATTGCAAAAATGGAGAATCTGCCAGAAATCTGTCGCTGAAAGTAAGATCTCTAGATAAAAAATTCTGCCTTGGGAAAAAATCTGAAAATTGCGGGAAATCAGAAAAAAAAAAGGGTAAGTGAGGTGAGTTTCCTTCTCTCACTCTTTCCATTTGTTTTCATTTCCAAAAGAACGAGGATTGCATTGGAGGTAAGTACCATTAAAACTCTCTTGATTGAGTTTCCTTTTCTTAGTTGCCATGTTTAAACAATTAATAAAAAAAATAAAAAAAATCAATAACTTGAATCCAATAAAAGATGTCATGTCAAGATTAGAAATTTCCATCTTTAGGACATGTATCATTTAGATTTCCATCTTTAGGTAATTTTCCTTTTGAAAAATTTCCTTTCTTGTCGAAGATTGCGGGAGGCAAGGTGAGAATCTCAACTTTCTTAAAATCATGATCATGCATTGCCACGCTTGCATAGAACCCCTTGCTTGATTTTGTGGTGTGCACATCATTTCTAAAATATTTTAAGGGCAGTTTTCTTAACAAGATAAGGTGGGGATTTGATTACCCTTCCTTAGCCCATAAACCACAACTTCCTGCATCTTTTGCATTCCCAAGCCCAATAAAAGAAAGTAGAAACTTGACCTAGGGTTTGCTTTGAGACTTAGGCCCACTTGAGCCCACTATCAAGTTTGGAGACTGGTGTCTAAGGCTAGAGGTTTATTGGCAAATGCCTAAGTGGACAAGTGGTACTTAATTAGGTCCCTGTGAGAGCAGGGGGAACCTCCCACTTTCCCACCTCTTACCTGGCCAGTTAACGAGCTTGAGAGTGGATTTGAGTTAGGCCTCAGTTGATTAGTGAGAAATCAAATGTTTATGTCCTAGGGAACCATAGGTGTCATAGGATTAATTGTTTGCTAACTTATTTGAAAATACAAAAAAAAAAATCAGATATTTCAAAACAACAAAAAAAAAACAAAAAAAAGAGATTTGTGTGGGTTGACAATCATGGTTATGAAATTGGCACTTCAATTGGACAAATTGGATCAGCCCACTATGGTATGCACTCTCAACCTCACCCACTTTATCCATCAACCTCTACTTACCAGTCCAATGGCTCCAAATGAACTCAAGCCCATCTGATTCATGGTCACCCAATTAAAGATCACATGTATGATTCAGGGTCGAGGAAATATGTTGACCCACTTTATATCTCATCACCTCCCTCAACCCAAGAACAGACCCAAACCTTTCAAGTGTTATCCACACCCACTCCTTACTCAAAAGTTGACCAAGGTGTCTCCCCTGAAGAATTGAGTTTGCTTTACCAAGATCCACAAGGGGAAATTCAAGGACCCTTTCTTGGTGTTGAAATCATCTCTTGGTTCAGTGAAGGATTCTTTAATACTGATCTGCATGTATGCTTATCAAATGCTCCAAAAGGTACACCTTTCCAACCACTTGGAGAGATAATGCCACATTTGATACAGAGCGATCAACCAATTGTGGCCCAAGCCCAAAGTCCTCCTAACAATAACTTTCATCCTTGGGTCCAATTTCAAAATAATATTCATGATCAAAGCCATGATGGGGGACAACATGCAGATCCACATTCCACTCACACATCTCCCTCACAATCACGCCTCTTTGATGATCAATTTGGGCAATTTATGAAAAAATCCATGATAACCAACAAGTCTTTGAGCAAACATTCACCCAACAACAATATGAATTAGAGCAATCCTTTATCAAAATTGACCTCCTGGTTACTCAACTGATGGAAATCAGAAGGAGGCAAGATAGTCAGTCACCATGCCAACCCATTGACAATCATGCACATCATTATCTTGATTGTGACCAACAATTTGACTCTCAAATTCCATTCAGAACTTATCAGTCCAACATGATTGTGGACACGCTCACTTGGAAAATGAGAGATAATATTAATGAGTCAAATCAAGAGGAGATAGGTGCCACTGAAAATCAATCCATTGTCTTGGCCCAACTTGAAACTGACCATCAAGAAGACTCCATCCATAATGTCATATTTTAGGAAAGCTCTAATGAGTTAGTTGAACTCAAGTTGGAGGGAGAGGAAAAAGAATGTCATCTAGATGTTGGGTCCGAGTTTGATGTGACATCGTTTCAAGTGAGTAACAAAGAAGAGGTGAATGTGGAGAAAAAGCTGGGTGTAGTTATCAATCATTCTTCTTGGGTAAGAGAAGGATTGGAAATTTTGCCTGAAGTCCATATTGACTGGGTCTCTCTTGATGTCGAGAAAAACATAGAATTCCTACCTCTTCCTAACCTTGGCAAATCCAACATGTTCATGGACATGCTACCACTAGTTGATTGGTCAACTACACTTGAACCTTTTAAGCATCCTTGTGTTGAAAGTCATATCCATTTCATTCCTGATCATGCTACTATCTTTGACAGAAGTCAGCCTATGGAGTTCAAGCAATCCTCTGAGCGTTCAACTCAATCTGACCACATCATGAAAGAGGATCTGAAAATGGAAGTTGTGGGTGAAAATGGTGAAAATAATAAAGTCCAAATTGAAGTGCTCAACACATATAAAGATCTTACATGTACAAATGAATATTTCTCAATTGAAGATATAATCCTGAATGCCTCAATTTCTCTATCATTTACTAATCTGCAGGGTACATTTAGACCACTTGACCCCCCATGGCTAATGATGCCTTACAAAGCAAGAATTGGCGTCAATTGATTGGTGGTGTTACGTGACCCTGTTACCCCCATGTGTCTGGCTGAAGACATTAAACTTAGCGCTTGTTGGGAGGCAACCCAATATTTTTAAGAAAATTGATTTCTATTGATTTCATTTTTATTTTGTATCTTAGGTGTTTGCTGGCCACTATCCGTTGATAAAGCTAGTGTGCAACCACCCGCATGTGATCATCAGGTTGCATCTATCCTTTCTTAACTTACATTGGCTTTATTCTATTGTCATTACTTTTATGCCATTGAGGACAATGTCATTTAAGTTGGGGGGAGAGACAAATTGTATTTCAAATTTTTGTCCCTAACATTGTACTTCATGCTTCATATTTCATGCAAGAATTTTTTCTTATAGCTTGACTCATAGTGTGTACTTGTGAAGATGGTGAGTTGAATGGGTGAGTTAACTAGTTATGTTTTTAGCATCTTCCTCAAAATACATTTGAAATTTCATCAACATAGAAAAGTATTATTAGGAGCTATTCAAATGGATGATGAGAGTTTTACCTAACATTCAGGTTGATTGATTGATATTCTACACTCCTATTGATGACCAATCGTGGGGAAAAAGCTACCTGCCTATAAATAAATGTGAAAATGTGTGTAGTAGTGAAAAAAGAAAAAAAAAGAAAAAAAAAGAAACATGAAAAATGCCCCTGATCTTAGTAACCAGACCTGTGGCTCCTAAGGTAAGAGTTGAGACTCGCGTCAAATGGTGAAGGGAAGTGCAGCACCATGTAAATGAAAAGAAAAAAAAAACGAGCATGAAAAAGAGAATTAGGCAGAGTGAAAGCTACCTATAATTCGAGGATCGAATTTAAGGAGTGTAGAGTTGATACCATCCCTCAGTGATAAGTAAAAAGCTCATGCATCCTGTTATTGATGCTCAAACATTGAACAAAAAAGTCATGGAATTTTGTGTGTATCTTGAGGAACTGTCTAATGACATGAACTGACATATTTGCCTTTGACACTCTCGATTGGAACTTGAAATACTTATGACCAAGCATTCTCATTCTTACTTTCTTGTCATGAAGTATGATGTTTTAAACTCTTGTTTGTCCCAATTATTTACTTATGTGCATTGCTAAGGGACTAGCAATGAGTAAGTTGGGGGGTATGATAATTGCATAATTGTTATGAATAATCGTGCCATTTGATTGACAAATAATTGATAATTTCATAAGTTCTATTATCATTTCATTACAAGTGCGGAAATTGATCAAATCTCTGTTGTGTTGTGATTGCAGGATTAATGGGCCAAGAAAGGAAGTGTCAAATAGGTCAATAAATTTGATTGGATCAAGAGAGAATAATGAGAGATTCTATATTTTTAATATTCCCTCTCTCTCTCTCTTTTCAAAAACACTTTCTCATTTTAAAAATCTCCTCTCCTATTTTCTAAAAATCTCTTTCCTTTATTCTCTCCCCCTTCCTCTCTTTCTCTACCATTTTATAAGCTTCCCCCCTCTCTCTCTCTCGGATTATTCTTCCCCGTCTCACTTCTCTCTTCTCCCTTTCCTACGCACTATACCCCTTCCTCCTCTTCTTCTTTTCCTCCTCTCTTTTTCTTCTTTCTTTCTTCTCTCTGCTCGGTCTCTCTTTTCTGGGAACAGAACAGATGTAGCAGTAGCCCGCCAGCGCCCGCTGCCCCGCCCGGCAGGCGCGCCCCGGCCCCTGCCGCGCCTGCGCGCCCGCCAGCGCCCGCTGCCCCGGCCCCCTACTGAGCCTGCGCGCGCCCCCTGCCGCGCCCCGCTCGCCTCCACGTGCCCATCGCCTTCCTACGTGCATGCGTTTGCATGCACGTAGCCGCCCGCCGCGTCGCCCTCTCTCTCCTTCGCGTGCCTATCTCTCCTTCGCGTGCCTCTCTCTCTTCTCTTCTCTCTCTCCCTCGCGCGCCTCTCTCTCCTCTATCGTCTCTCTCCTCTCTCTTTCGTCTCTCTCTCGCTCTCTCTCTTCCGTCTCTCTCTACTTCTCCTCTCTTTCTCTCTCTCTCTCTCTCTCGTGTTCTGTTTCTCACTATTTTATTATTATTTTTGTTTATTTTCTTGGTATTGTGTTAGACTCTCACATTCATGTAATAATGTTAGTTATGTTTGTTAATTTGTTCTCTCTCTTTCTACTCTCTCCTTCTCTCTATCACTTTCTTTTAATGTTTACTTAATTTAGATTCAGTTAGTCTAATTAAATAATTAGTTTATCTTATCTCTCTCTATCTTTCTCTTTAATTTAAAATTAGTTTATTATCATCACATTATTTTTCTAAATAAAAACTCAAGATTTTCAATTCTAAAATCTAGTTCTCCGTGGATTCGACTCGGCTCTCACCACATAATTATTGTCAAAATATTTATTGTAGGCCGATAATTTTGAGATTGTTAGTCACGTGTTTAACGACGCATTCGTGGGCTATCAATGACCATAAGAGCATTTTTTTCACTTGGATTTTGTTTCATGTCTTTGTTATTGTCGTCATGTTTTAACCATTCACATAACATCAATTAGTACTTGTCTTTGTCATTGCTCATCATGAAAATTATTTAAGCACTTTTTGTAACCCAACATTCTCCCACACGAGAACCCAACATTCTCCCCCTTTTTGATGATGACAAAACTTACAATTGATACAATTGATGTTTCTCCCCCTTTTGACAACATTCAAAAAGATAATGAGTGCACACAGGGGTAAGAATGAAGCAAAGAACTACGTGGCCCCAGAACTGAATTGTGAAGGATCTGAGTGGGGTATGAGTGTTCAAATGGAATTTTAAGGTTGAGAACGGTTTATATCCATTGCGAAATGTCATAAACACTAGTATTAAAACACATAAAAATTCTACAATGGTTAAGAGATAATATTCTGGGAATCTTAAGTTATGGCATTTAGAAAACACCGTTAAGAATATGTGAACATAAGATAACCTCTTTGGATAAAACCATTGTAGAAAAACATGTTCCTTTGTGGGTGATGTTGAGAAGGTACTTGAAAGTAATGTCTACATGAGCGATTAACAATAAACAACACATTGCCTTTGATGTAAAAGAATGGAGGCTACACTCTATTTCTTGCGTTGAATTTTTTCTGTGTCAAGTTAATGTGGGAAAAGTAGTAATTAGGATCACTTTCACCTTTTGACGTGAAGGTAGACATTTGGGATGCCCGTACCCCCAGTTACTCAGTGTAAGTGACCATCATACTATTGTGCAGAGATAATGAAAGGACTTTTTGACGCGAAGACAGACATTTGTGATGCCCATGTCCCCGGTTAGTCAGTGATACTCATCATTGCTCTGCCTTTGTCCCATTTCAAATACTTTTTATGAACTTTTGAGTGTTTGAAATAGGTAGTTTTTCTCCCTTTTTTATATTTTTAACAATCAAGGTCAATGATTATTTGAGGTCAATGGTTAATGTAAAACATTAAGTTCAAAAACCATCTTACTTATCAAACCATTTTAGAAACATGATAATCCACAAGGGAGTTATTCAAGTGAGTTAAGTTAAAATCATTAGATTTGATCAATGTTTTCTAGATGACACAACCTAGACTCAAGCACAAAATATATATCAAAATCATTGTGATTAATTCAATGTCATTGATACTATGTGAATATGAAAGGTTGCAATGAATAGTAAGTCCCTATTCTCCCCTTGTACAAAGATTGTGATCATACTCATGAAGATGTTGAGAAAGATGAAGAATTTGATGTGAAATGGGTATCTGTTGACAACAAATTTGAACCTGTCGACAGATACAGACAGTTGTGAAGGACTAGGTTCAGGCAGGGTATGGTCTGTCGACAGCTGTGGTGCTGGCTATCGACTGATATGGATGGACAGAAAATTTGAAGTTCGAAACTATGCTGGGTGTCGACAGCAGAAGTGGCTGTCGACAGATGCACACAAGGTGCAATTTCTGGGTTCTGTGTAGGCTTATCTGTCGACAGGCTGTTGGGGGCTGTCGACAGGAACTTTGACAAATCAGATTTAAGGCTAAGATTAGAGAGAAATTGGAACTTCATGCAAAAAAAAATACATATGAAGAATAGAGTTTTTCGCTCATTAATCCACTCACCAATCCTGATTTTTGCTCCCCCATAGTGTGTGCATGTGATGACTCATCATTCAAGCAAATCAATCAATGAGATACACAAAGATACCAAATATTTGCACACAAAAGAACATCCATAAGCATAAAAGCACCAACATTCATTCTTTTAAAGAGATACATGTGGCAAGATTGATGTGAAAGAATGTCCCTCAAACAACTTACTCAAAAACTCTTTTTAACTTACTCCCCTATAATGTTTGCATGGTATTGAGATGAGCATTCAAGCAATTTAAACACGTTCTTGTCAAGCAAGTTGCACAAAGAAGCTATGAACATGATCAATTGATTTTTTTTTTTTGATCTTTATGCAGTATAAGACTATTGATACTTGGCGGAGAATATTTCTCACGCATAATGATAGTTTCCAGACAAGCCGGACTTGTCCTTCCACATTTCACCAATTGATATACCAAATAGTCACTGCATAAAAGATCCATTTTTCCTCAAATTTAGCATGACTCCAATTGCTAAGAAGCATTGTCATTTGGGGATAGCATCAAAAACACATTTTCATTGCTCAGATGGACTTAAAAGTCCATTTCAATTCTTGCAGTTCAAAACTGAAGTGTTAAAGAGATTTTACCTGAATAGTCTTCAATCATAGTCTCAAAAAAAAAAAATTTACCTCTGTTCTCCATCATTTCTTGCCTTGCACAGCCAATGTCATGAATCCATTTCTAATTTTTGGCTGCAAGACATCTCAGCTTGTTCATTAAGCTGATTTTGAGACCCACACTTACTTGGGTCCTGCAATGACGTCAATGTTAGAATTCAACAATGATTTCTGAATCCAAAGTGATTTTATTTTTTGAATAGCTGTATTTCTTTCATTAATGAAATTATAAGCATAGAGCTTGGGAACATGCACAAAATCATGATTCTTATGCCAACAGTTCTTAGACAAATGTCCATGTTCATGACATGTAAAGCATTGGACAAACTTGACATTTTTAAGAGAGTGTTGATTTTTATTCCAGCAGAATTTAGCAAGATGACCAGGCCTATTGCATTTAAAGCAAATGGGTGAGCATTTACCTGGAGCTTACCATAGTGTGATTGCATTTGCTGGAATCTCTGAGATCCTTTAGAGTACCTTTGATCACCCTTGGGTTGAGAAGAAGGAGGTGGTACCCTTTGGTATCTCTTGGCATGATGTGGAGTTGGAGATTTCCTTGAAACATTCTGGGTGCTGGAGGAGGTGTGGAGACCTTGTGGACTCTTGTTTTCTTTTCCATTTTCTTTTCCTGGTTTTCAATTGAAACATGGTTCTTCCTTTTTGCAGCTTTCAATGCAACAACTTCTTTTTCAGAAGTCTGAAGTTGGTTTGTCATGACATTCAGACCATTTCTCATTTTGTTCTTTTCAATTTCACTTTGAACAATTTGATTTTCCAAGTCAGCAATTTTCTTCTTAGAATTGTTCCATTCATCATTTAATGGTCTATCATGATACAAGCATTCAATTCTTTTTCAGATGATTATTCTCCTCAAACAGTTGATTGTATTTTCTTTTATTTGGTGATCATGAGCCATGTTAGAGATTTTTTGTTCAATTGATCATTATCAAATTTGAGATTCTCATTATGATCAATCAATTTTTCATTTTCATTTTTCAAATTAGAATTTTCAGTTTCTACATGATCATGATCTTCTTTCAACTTAGAAAACATGATTTCATAGTTTTTGACTTCATTTTCCAATTTTCATTTTCCATTTTCAATTTTTCATTTTCTTCATAGAATGCTTGAGCATTATCAATTATCATTTCACTCTTCTCTAATTTTTCTTTTAGCTTCTTGTTTTGAGCTTTTACCTTCTTAAATTGATTGGATAAGTGCTCATAGCATTCTATCAATTCATCATAGGTAATATCATCCTCTGAATCAGAATTAGATATTGATGCATCAATTGGGTCTGAATTGGATTTACCTGACTCTTGAGAGTTTCTTGACTTCTCTGACATATGTGATCCTTCAGAGTCGTCTGAACGGGAAGAGCCTCTTGAGCTGCCATGAGCCATGTAGCATTTTTCTTCCATTCCCTTTCTAGACTTACATGTTTTCATAGAGGAGACCTGTATTTTATCAACCTTGTCATCAAACTCAATTATCATAGGTCTATTTATGATGCTTGAGAACTTAGCCATATTTCTAAATATGTTTCAGATGATTAGACCAATCAACAAAATATTGAGTGAGATCAAAAGGCAATCAATCAGTTCAATCAAATCAAGTCAGATCAGAATCAGATTTGAACCCGCTCAACAAAGCAAGATATTGTTAGGACTCAGAGCAGTTAAGCACACAAAGACAGATCTCCCAAAACACAACCGATGAACAGAAAACCCGCTCTGATACTAATTGTTAGGATCAGATATTCGGTTATGTCTAAGCTAGAAGGGGGGTTGAATAGATTTGCAGCGGAAACTTAATCAATTTAAAAAATTACTTTAGATTAATAGATCTACTCAATTAAAACCCCTTTGATCTGATGTAATGTGTGTCAACAAATTAACAGTTAGTGTGTAGACGAAATCCCTAGGCATGCATCTAGTGCAACACAATGCAAACCACAAGTCAAACCATAGTGCACAAGGGATTTTTAGGTGGTTCGGAGATCACACCACATGACTCCTACATCCACCCCTCACACAGTGAGGACACACTACTCAAGAACTTAGTACCACACACACACATGAGCACGACGGCTCAACCACACACACATACACACTAGATCAAGTCCACAATAGATTAGATCCTCTAGCCTTAATCTGACCAACATACCACACACGTTGTCTGATGCAAACACGCAATCAGAACAACAATCCACACGTGGATCAAGCACAAGGAACACTTGAACCACTTCCACACACACAAAGATATGAAATGTGTAGAAGTAGAAGAGTTCAGAGATGTAAAATTATATCCTGATGAAGAACTCTTCGTGGTGGTCGTTTGGAAGAACTTCAAGCTTTGTCTTGACGGGTATCAGTTGATGGAGAAGCTTGAAAGGTGGACAAACTAGCTTCAAATCCATTCTGAAGATGGATCTTCCTTTTCCTGGATAGAGGGTTGAAGCAGAGCAGCAGGGAGAAGCTCTCTCTCTAATTTTTGATTAGGGTTTGGTATGGTGGCTTCTTGCTGAGAAAATAGCCTCATATGATCCTTATATATGGGTGTCCAAACATGGAGAGTCGTGGTTAAAGGGATCACCTAAATATAGATCATATCCTGGCCATTAGATCTTCCCAAAACTCCGTCTGTCGACAGCCGACTTGCTACTGTCGACAGGTGCTGACAGGTTTGTAAAATCCAGAAGACTGGCCTTCCGGGAAACAATTTCCTGTGTGTATCTGTCGACAGGTACACTATTCATCTGTTGACAACACACGATTCATCTGTTGACAGCTACTTGTTCCAGCAGCTTGTCTTGTTCTTTTGCACTTGGATTTTATTGCTTCTCTTGTGTATATTCACACCTACATTAAAAGACATTCTAAGTGAGATATAATGAATACATAAGTGACAATAAGAGTATTTTTTTCACTTGGATTTTGTTTCATGTCTTTGTTATTGTGTTCATGTTTGAACCATTCACATAACATCAATTAGTACTTGTCTTTGTCATTGCTCATCATCAAAAACATTTAAGCACTTGTTGTAACCCAACATTCTCCCACATGAGAACCCAACACGTCTCTGTCCAAAGGTTGAAAATCCCTTCTCATCCTGATCCATAGTTCTCTCAACTCAAGTCCTCCTCCCTTCGAGTCCATGCACTTTCAAAAGAGCCATAAATCGATCTCGATGATGGCCATCCTTGGTACTTTGACATTGAAAAATTTATCAAAGATGGATCCTTCCTTGATTATGCCACCTCTTCTGATAGATGGGCCATTCGCCGCGTCTCGGAGCGTTACAAAATCATAGGTGGCATTCTCCACAAGAAGTCCCTCGATGGGGTCTATCTTTGTTGCCTTGATGAGATCGAATCTCAAAGCGTTGTTGAAGCCGCTCACTCTAGCGAATGTGGTGGCCATGTCAATGGTAGAGCAATTGCCCAAAAGGTGCTAAGACACTATTACTGGCCTACCATTGAAGAAGGTTGCACTCACTTTGTTCGTTACTGTGCTAAATGCCAATTACATGGTGACAAAATCCATGCTCCTTCCTCTTCTCTTCACCCTCTCATTGCTCCATGGCCTTTCGCCATGTGGGCATTCGATGTGGTAGGTCCACTCGAGGATAGAACCAGAGAAATCCGTAAGAAGTCCTTCATTCTGACCGCCACCGAGTACTTCATGAAGTGGGATGAAGCGGAAGCATTTATAGAAGTCAAAGCTTCAATGGTTGTCAAGTTCATCAAGTGCATATTTGGCATGCCTCGGGACATCGTCACCGACAACGGACCACAATTCACTTCACAGAAGCTTCGTGACATGTGTGGTAAATATGGCATTAATTTTCATCATTCATCCCCATATTATCCACAAGGTAATGTACAAGCAGAAGCTACTAATAAAACTCTCATCAAGATCATAAAGAAAACTTGCAAATATCATAATAATGCTGACTGGCCAACCGCTTAGTTGAGGCTCTATTGGCTTACCGCACCTCGGTCCGAACTCCTACAGGGCAAACCCCCTATGCTTTGACATACGGATCAGATGCGGTACTCCCATATGAGATCTTCGTCCCTTCACTTAGAGTTCAATTGGATTCCGAAGTTGACCCCGGTCAACGTCAGAAGGCTTTGTTGGCACAACTTGAACTCTTAGACTAAAGGCGAATGATAGCGGCCGACCATGCACAAGTTTATCGCCAAAGAATTGCACGTTTTTACGCCAAAAGAGTGCTTGAGAGAAAATTTAAAGTGGGTGAAATAGTCCTAAAGCGCAAAATCATTAAGGCACCAGGTCCCAGGAGTAAATTGCAAGAAAATTGGGAAGGTCCCTTCGTTGTCAAAGAAGCATACTCGGGGAACGCTTACAGGTTAGTGGACGCCGAGGGAGTTGAGTTATCACATCCCTAGAATGCAGTCTATCTCACAAAATTCTACCCTTAGTTAGTTAGTCGGCCAGGTCTGTCATTCATCACTTGTCAATGTCGTGGGTTTGAGACTTTTCTTTTTCGCTTGACCATTAGTAAGGTAGGGTCTCTTCACACACCACACAATGTTGGAGCATTGTCCATTAGCTGGAAAATTGTAAGTACACTCGGATATGTCTAATTGGTCAATATATCCCCTTTTCTCTTCTCGCTCGATCAAGTTTGGAAAAGGGGCAAATTACAAGTAGGGGACCACCCACTCTCACCTGAAAGACAAGGTCATAACAAACAGGGGCAGTAAAAGGAATGCAAATGTAATGGAAAAATGCCAAATGAAGCCTAAATGGCAAAGAAAAGCCACAAGATTAAAAAAGGGTAGCAAAAAGTACGTACCCAGAAAAAGGCTGACCGAATCAAAGAGGTAGCAAATAGTACGTGCCTCCATCCAGAAATCAAAATGAAAAGTATCTTTGAAAATAATTGAAGACTAAGTCTTTTACTGTGAGATGTTGGTTTGGAAACAAAAAGTGGTTTGAACCAAATCATTAGATGACTTCCTATTTTATTTCTTCCAATTCCTCCCTCTAGGGGCAATTTGACCTTGTAAGACCTTCCATGGTGAAAAATATCAAGAAGGCTAGGAGCAGTCTCCAATGTCAAAGATATCACGCACGATTTTCCTTACTCATGGCCTCTGTGGTTAAGTGGATTATGAAGACCCTATACCTTGACTTGTGATGAATGTGTCTTAGAGTCCAAAAATCCAAAAATATTAGAAAATGAAAAAGGAAAAAATAGAGTCTCTTGATGCGTATAGTTTCACTATGTACATATTTTCCCTCTTATTTTAATTTTAAAAAAATCAGAAAATCAAAATCCAAAAAAATTAGTTGTATCATGTACATATACTAACATGTTTTTCTTATTCAAAAACAACAAATTAAAAAGCAAAAAAAAAAGCATTTACATATTTCCTTTAGTACAGTATTTATGTTCCTATCTTCAATTAGACATTAGCCCCTTGACCCGATCTCAAGAAACATACATCTTTTAGGCAAGGGGCTAAAGACAGATCTACACTAACTTTTTTCCTTTAAGTGTTGTGGATGCAAGAACAAAACGACAAACCATTCAAGCACACATTGGATACACAAAAGTCCACAAAAAGTCCACTAAAGGATAAAGTTCTATACATAACATGACAGGGGCATACCCCTGGTAGTACATATGGAGCCACGCTCCTCACTCCTCTCTCCTCTCCCCCTCGCTAGGCCTCTGCCTATGCGAGCTGCTCACCTCATCCTCCTTCCTCTCCCGACGTCGGTCTGGGAGAGGAGGTCTCGTTGCTGTCGATGCCTCTGGTCATGGTCCTCCTTCGCGTCCCACAGATGGGTCTCTCAATGACACAATGTCATCAAGAGACCCAAAGACCGACCCTGTCCTCGTCGACGCCTCTGACTGGACCTGTCGCTGCTGCTCTCGGTGCTTCATCAGAACCCGGTTCTTCAGAAACTCTAAATCCGTGACGGCCTGAGCTCAAGCCCTCTCCGCCTCCCTCTCCCTCTCCCTCGCCTCAAGAAGGCAACCCCGTGTCGTCAGTAGATCCTCCCTCATGCCCTCCATCTGTGCCTGGAGGGTCGCCCCCACTCCCTGCCACTGCACATTGATAAGCAAATGTGTTAGTCATACACAAGTATAGAAAAGGGAGTGACTCAGTATCTTACCTCTGCCTCTAGCTCCCGGATCTTGATCTCTAGCTCCTGGGTCCTCATTTGTAGCTCCCAGACCCTTGTCTCCGCCTGATCTAGGGCCTCCTACAGTCGGACCACGAGGTCTCCGCTAGGTGGCTGCGTGGACGAGCTCGCCCTCGTGTCTCGGCTCGCCCGCGCCCTTGCTAGCTCCTCTTTCTGCAATCACATACCTTGGTTAGGTCTCAAATCAAATCAAATCAATTGTGGTCAAGGATGAGTCGTGACTTACCAAAGACCGTGTCTCGACGCGCAGTCGCCCGGCATAGCGTGCCCGGTAGTCCTCCAGGTACGCTAAGCTATCCTGGAGGTCGGTGTGCCATAGGACATGCTCCCCTCCACCCCTCTAATAGGCGACAGTGCTGCCGTGCTCCTCGCTCCAGTCACGGTCCTCGGCGAAAAAAGCGTCTGCGGGAGTGTCCCTATCTCCCTAGAGAGGGTACCTCTAAGGCCGGCTGGTGCCAACCCAGAGTGCGTACTACTAGCTCTAGGAAGAGGGGCTCGCAGGTCCCCAAGCAGAGCAGCAGCATGTGGCGGTCGAACAGGGGGCGACCTGCTGCTACGGCTGGGTAAGATGCATCTGCCTCCCCCAGGTAGGGAGTCCAAACCACCTGCAAGAAGGAAGAACACTGGTCAGTCACATCAAATGGAAATTGAAAGCAAGAAAGAGTGTTAGTTAAGGATTATACCTGGTCGTGGGGGAAAAGGTCTAGTCGTGCTCGCACATCCTCCACGCGCCGATCCGTCACCCTCGGATCGGGCGCCACCTCCCATCAGGCCATGAGGGGTACCATGGCCCGGCTTTCCTCCGCCTGTACACCGAGCCCCATGGGTAGGCTGGTGTACCCCCAGATCTGCGAGACAAGAAGAAAAATGTTAGTCAGGCACAATTTATTGAAATCAATGATGAGCATTAAAAGAGAGTTGCATACCTTTAGGAAGGGGGTGAAGCCCCTGGTGCTCTAAAATGTCGTGAGCTGCTGGGGAGGAGAGAAAAGAGATGTCCCAGCATCGTGGCACCCCAGGCGTAGCATCCCACTTGCTCCAAGTCTCGCAGCAGGAGCACGAACTTGCGTTCATCTGAGATGACTGCATCAGGAAGAGGATCCATCCAAACAAGTACATCACGAAGATCTGGACGGACTGCTCCTTACTCCGTCTATCTAGCTGGATCGTCTCCCGCACTCCGGTGCTGAACTCCTCCAGAGTCTCCAGCGCTCCCCTCCTCCCTCCTCGTAGTCCCACGGCCTCCGACATGGCCCCAAGCAAGATGCTCCGGATCGGCCTCCTCCGCCCGGCCACAAACTCCGGTCCCAAAAGTGCTACCACATCATCGTGGTAGTCCTCCTCTCCTGACTCACCACTGGCACTCCCTGAATGGTAGTCCTGTGAGATACGCCACATCCTCCAATGTGGGTATCATGTGTCCCCAAGGCATGATGAATGCCTTGCAATCCTTGTCCCACCTATCCCTCAGCGCCTCGAGGTACGGGACGTCCACATGGAAACGGCGCACTGCCAGGAGGTGTCCGAACCCCATCTGTGTCACCCGCATCTGCTGGGCCTCTAGCAGTGCCCTGTACCACACCCAGCATAGGTCCCATGTCACTCTGCTCCTCATTCTGCCCTTTCCCTGCACAAAATCCAGAAAAGTCAACGTCAGGATAGTTTTCTATTAAGAAACATGTTGACGGCCACACTGTTGCCATTTACTAATGTTGACGTCCAGGGGCTTGCCATTTAGGCTAAGTTGATGGCAAGGTTGTTGTCGTCAAGTTCTTCAGTCGACGTCCAGAATGTTGACGTCAAGTTCATCTTGACGGAAACAGGCTGGACGTTAATTTGAACTCGACATCAACCAATGTTGATGTCAAGTTTCTGTTGAAACTAACAGACTCTTCCCTGTTTCCCCCTTCTTTCCCTTTTTTCTTGCATACATCCACATGCATTCTCAGAGGTTTAGGGTTGGTTTAACTTACCTTTGGCCGACGAGGAGCCCTCCGAGGTGCCTCCGCCTCCGTCTCTTCCTCTCTCTCTCCATCGCTCCCCGCTGTCTCCCCCCCCTCTGGCGCACTGCCGCCGGTCTCCGCCGCCAGTCCAGCCTCCTCCTCCCCCGCTGTGTCCGCCACCAACTCTCATGTCTCCTCTTCCTCTTCCACCATCCGGCGCAGTTGGGTCCGAACCATTAGCCTCTTATCCCTTTCCATCTGTCTAGTCCAGTCTAGTCCGAGATTAGATGAAGAAGGAAGAAGTAGATGAAGATTTGGAAGAGATTAGGTTGAAGGATTGGAAGATTATAAAGTGAGAGAGTGTGAGGGGTAGATGAACAGGCGCTCTGACGGTTTGAATGGAGTGAGGAGGCGTAAGAGATGGCCTCGGGCATAAAAGCTATGTTTTGAAGTTGACAGCAACATCCTGGCCGTTGATTTCAAGTTGACGGCATGGAGTTGGCCGTCTATCTCTCGACTCGAGGTTACCTTGTCAGACCCAGTACCACAGTCGACGACCATCTGGTGGACATCTACGTTACAGTAGATGGCCATCGATCTAGCCATCTATCACCTGTCTGGATGTTAGCGGCCACAATGTGGTCGTCTACTTGCTCTTGGCATCCATCGATGTGGACGCTAACCCCTCGCTCACAGTCATTCACAGAACACTCATTTGAAGGCAATGCAAGGCACATACACTCAAATTCCACACAATTCAAGCCATTCAACACATTGGGATCAACTCTACTCATTATTTATTATTAAAACTTGTGTTACACTTATTTGACTTGGGAAAGTACATCACTTTGCTCTACGAGCCATGAAGAAATCACATGAAATTAGGTGAATTGTGTCAATGTATTCCTCATACTTCCAGATGTCCTCCCAGCTCTCCTACACAGCCTGTCCCACCTTCTTACTCACTGTGTACTTCTCCCAAGTCTTCCTTGCTTTCTTCATCAACTTCTCATTCCTCTCTGAGATGATCATGTTGGTGCAGTGAGATGAAGCTGGAATTCCCCGTGGTATTCCAAGCTGACACTGGCACCAGTGTGGCTGGTACACCACCATCTGATCAGGACCAGTCAGCCACAAGTCCTGTCTTCCTGGTGCGAACTCTAAACTCAATTCTCCTCATGAATAGTGGCATCACTATGAAGTCCTCCACTGGGAAGTAGTTGAGGTAATCAAGCCAGGCAACTCTACTCTTCAAGTGTGCTGTCATACACTTGATCTCATCCTCTGGCTCATACCATGCGCTGCTGCAGTATACCGAACTCCAAAGGAAGATTCTGGAGGGAGTAGGTTGCCTTTCAAAAAAATCAAACTTTAAATGAGCTTCCATCCATACCTGAAGTAGGAACAAGCTCCCACATGTGTGTCCACCTAAGCTCATTGTAGTCAGGGAGCTGTAGAGGTGCGCCAGCACTGCAGGGGCACGTGACTGCCCATGCCATAGTAGAGACAGGATCCCCACATACTCATATAGGAGGAAATCACCACTGATAGGGAATAGGAGCACACCAGCTAGGCAGAGTGTCATTCCTCGGGTCGCCTTCTCCCCGCCTATCTCCTTCGCATGCTGGATCAACCACCAGGCTAGCCGGTCCAAGAAGATCCCATTATTGTTTGTCATCCTCAGCACCTCCTTCTTGTCCCGCACAATGTCTGCCAGGATCTCTTCCCACGGGAGAAGAGGAGTTGTCACATCATATTCAAGGCATCATTTCCACCCCAAGAACAACTCCACTTCCTCCAGCAACACAATCGCCTCGAACCTCTGGAACACGAATGTGTGTGTGTGTGGGTGCCAGCGCTCCACGAGCGCTCCTAGGGCATCAAATCCCCACCACATATTTTCATGTTCTTGGCCAGCACCACCATGAAGCTCAAAGTCCATGCCCCAATGTAGCTCCTCATGTCAATGGTTATCGCATTCAACAAGTTGATTAGCCAGGAGAAGGCCCGTACCTAGCCCTGTCTTGGGAAGGCGGGCACCTTCTGCTCACCCAAGAAGCACCATGAGAGAGGGTTGGGGTGTTTTCAGCAAGAGGAGAAGCAATAGCAGACCATACGTACCTCCCCATTAGCTAGTCAGGTGCTCAAGTGCCCCGGAATCTCGCTCAGAACACTCGGGTTCATGCTCGTGGACATTCCAGTTGATGTAGAAGCCATGGTTGCTACTGCAAGTTTGTTCAAAGTCCTCTGGTTTGGAGTTGAGGAAGAGAGGACAGAGGTTGAAGATGGAGGAGTCCTAATGGCCTCCCAATAGCTATTTTTTCAGTTTAATCCACTGGCATGTTAATGTGAACATCGTTTGACGTCAGTTTACTGTTGACGGCAGCATCTATGGACGTTTACTCGGTAGACGACATTATATGTTGACGTCAACTGTATGTTGACGGCAATCGGGGTTTACATCAACTGTGGCGAATTTTCAGAACTTTATATGGCTATTATTTCTCATCTTGTGCTTCAAGTTATTTTGCAGGATGTTTAAGCACATGTGATGCTTCAAATTCGGGAACACTCATGCGACCTTGAGTGTTGTACCGATATGTCTAACATAGGTTTAGTCACCAGAGGTGAATAACTTGGCGACCGTGAACCCAGAGTTCCCCTTTACCAAAAACTATGACGGGTTTGCGATCTCTCAGTTATTTGTATGGCTTTAGTTTTTCCTCTGGTTCAAACTTGCATTTTAGATAGGGAACCCACACTAACATGCATTTAGGTTTTCACTGCTAACCTTCTCTTATTAACTCAAAAAAAATGGAGATTTTCCTTAATCACTGCGTGGCACACAGCTAAGTGGCCGACCGAGTCAGCACCACCTTCTTGAATATCCAAGCTGATATTGGGTCTTTGTTGCCCATTCTTCAAGCAATCCCAAACGGTCCCACCGGGCATATCACACGTTATCATATCAGTCTTATTGAGTTCATGTGAATCTTTCGCCAGTCATGAGCTTAATTCTGGACTTCCAGCCTTCCAAATATTGATTCCAGTTAGAATCTTTTGGTAATCCTTTGAGAGTACAATCAATCCCCTTGTCTTCACAACCCCTTGATTGGAAAAACATCTTGATTATGCCAGCGGGTCCCGACGGTCTTTGGTTGTGAGATTTTCCTTGATTCAACCGTCATATTACAGCTCCATTGACTCAGACAACACCATAAACTAGTCAAAGTCCTACTTGGCAATGCCAAGGACCCTACCATTGGGTTGCAGTTGTAGTTACATGGGTAGATCACTCTCCCTCTTTTCCACATTTGTCTCTCAGATGATTCGTCACTTGTTTCTAGCCTAACTCATTCGTATGGCTGTAATCACAGGGATTGGCTTCCCCTCGACACGGACATGGATATCAAATATGATAGCGTAGGAAAAAAGGATGTGATCGCCACCTAGATAAGTTGCCTAATGATGTGGAAAGACAATGGCTAACTTAAACTAGGAAAAAGGAAGAGAACAGGAAATTGACCTGGTGTCGCGGTCGTCATGGCCGCTGCGT
Source organism: Colocasia esculenta (assembly GCA_014218235.1). Lineage (NCBI taxonomy): Eukaryota > Viridiplantae > Streptophyta > Magnoliopsida > Alismatales > Araceae > Colocasia > Colocasia esculenta. The sequence goes on along the minus strand of CM024759.1, from coordinate 76,738,106 downwards.
CTCTAAAATTGCGTCAGTGGAAATCGACGCGTCTTTGTCGCGTCACCCTAGGCCGTCGCGTTCTCTGAATGCGGGAGATTTGTTGTTGTGACCTTCTTCTAGTCCTCCAGCCGGCCAGAGCACCAGAGCTCCTCGTAGACTTTGTTTGCTTGCCTGCCAATCAAAAGAAAACACAAAGAAAAGACCCTATTAGAACATGTAAAGTGTAATATCTATTCTAAAAGACGAAATGAGATGGGAGATCATGGTGGGAACGCACCTGGGGTGGTTTTAAACCTTGTGGGTGTGGGAAAACGTGGGTGGATGGTGGATGTGCTCTATTTAAAAAGAACGTAAAAATGCATGTAGAAATAGAAAAGAGGAAGAGGAAAGGGAATGAGCCCCATTAGGGCGACTTCCTGGCGTGGATGCAGCTCCAATGATGTGCAAAGAGGTCCAGGAGATTGCTAAAGTCGCCCTCTTCACGTTCCTTGCTCCATTGATGGTGAAATAAGTGAGTTGTGAGGAGTGGAATGTGAAGGGAATGAGTGTAATGAGTGGCTGTGTGGCTAAGTCTAATTCAGAGGAAATTTTGGCAGCCCTTCGGAGTGATCATGAGGCTCTCCTCATTCATGAGGAGGGGTCCTCCTTATATAGAGCTTGGAGTGAGAAAATTAGGTATTATCTCCTCAAAAAGGTTTAGAAATTGAAAATGGGGGATAAAGCTCTATCAAAATCGGGTGTAGAGTCCTTAGGGGATCTTAGGAGAGTCCCTAGGGCCAAGGATCCGTCCAAGGGGTTGTGATAACCCTCTTAGACCAAGTCAAAGTGCATGGGAGGATAAATAGGTGTGGTTACGGAGGCCAGAGATCTCGGGCATTGTCGCGTCAGATCGTAGGGTCGCGACTAGAGACGCGATGGTGCGGGGGGGACGCGACAGCATTGCCCACGTGCATGGATAATGCATGGGCTGTCGCGGCGGCCCAACCCGTCGCGACTATAGTCGCGGCGCCACGATGCGTCGCGACAAGGATCCCGAATTATCTTGGATTATTCTCTCTAACCACATGATAAAAAAAATAGGAGTTATATTCCTCTAGGGACTCTCAAATGATTGATTTCAGGATTTCAAGGTATTTTAATGGATTGATGGGCTCAAATCAAGGCAAATGATGGGCTGAAGGTGAGTGACCAATTAGGGGCCCACTAAGGTAGCAAGAAATGTGGTTCAACCCATTAGTCATAATCGGGTGTCTACAGACACTACCTGATCTAGTGTCGACACACTGTCCCAGATTGGCCCAGAAGGTGTTCTGGGAAGGGTCTCTAGTGTCGACACTATCTGATCTAGTGTCGACACTACTTGACTTTTTTGCCTTGTATTTGAAACACTGTGTCGACACTACCTGATCCTGTGTCGACACCACTTGATCATTTTGCCTTGTATTTGAAGCATTGTGTTGACACTACTGATCTAGTGTCGACACTACTTGACCAGTTCTGCATTTTTTGCCTGTGTTTGAAGCATTGTGTCGACACCAGTAAGGGGTGTGTCGACTCTACCTTTGCAAAATATTGCATGTCTTGGGTCAAATCATTACATGATGTCTACTTAATGGCTTAAAAGTGTTTAACCCATTGAAAAATCCTTAATTACATGAATATTATTCTAATTGCTTTCTTAATGATATGATCATACATGAAACTTGTGATTTACTCTTGTTACCATTCTTGCTTTCTTTAAATGATAAATTTTATCTTAAAATCTTGTAAACCCATATGTAGTTAAATGCATTGTTCATTGCATGCCATCATGTTAAGTGTTTTTCTGAGAGTTTGAGACCGACGGATTGTGAATTGACACGTGTGCATCACTACACATTTATACATCTAGGGCGTGCACTTCCTTTCTCTTCTTGTTCGCGTGAGCATGAATTACAATCTAGACTAAAGCCATTAATATAAAGATTGAACTAAATTATAAATCGTACCGTTCAGCTGCCGAATTTATCTCTTGACCATTGTCCTCATGGGATCATGTTCAATTTAATTATTTATTTCTTCTCATCATCATCGTGAACATGACATTACACATGCTACATTTTGAAACTCTCATTGGCCATTATTTATGACTGTGGGTATCTACATTTAAAATTTTACATGAGATGGCTGACAGGGCACGGCGTGTGTCCAAGGGCTCCAGTCTAGCCCCAATGACGGCGAGTCATAAATATACTGTTAACCATGGGGTATAATGATTACTGGCGTTGCATCTGCGCTGGGAGTACTTTCTTGCTTGTTGAATGATAGATACATAACCACATACACGTGACCTGTGTGCACTCTTGGTGGATCTTTCCTTGGTGTACATTAGTGTTTACGTGCCTGATTAGTGTTACTTGATCGTGCTTGTGCAATCTTGCTTGCTTGCTTGCGTGATATGGCCATCCTGCATTTATTGCAACTAGTGAAATCTAGCGTGCTTGTGAAAAGTGATCTATTGCTAGTTCTCTCTTGTTATATCATTCCAGATCTTATTCTATCATGATCACTCTATCTAGCTTGTTTCATGCATCATGTTTTGAAACTGTTTTATTTGTACATGCATATCATGACATTCATCGTGCTTACCTAGCTCTAAAATGTTAATCACTTATATCATTGCCCGCACATTAAGATATAAATCCTACTAGGCTAGTTTGCTCATCCCCTACCTTTTCCCAATCTAGGTGACTATGAAGTTCAAGAGGAAGAGCAAGTCGAGGATGGGAATGCATCCGAGTGATGAGCGTTTCAACTATGAGTCTAGTTATAGTAGGTTACTTTGAGCATTAGTACAATGTAGTAGGAAGTGAGGTATCATGTATTTTTGCTTTTATTGAGTCTCAGTCTTGTACTAGTTTCCAATTTTTATAAATGAGTTGAGATCTGATTACAGTTTTTTTTGAGTTCAACGTTTGGGCCCTATTATGATGTTGTGTTGATACACATTTAGTGCGTGCTAGCTAGATGCTTATTTGCCAACTGTCCACGTCTCGGAATATCGACTCGAATTATTTGAAATAATATTCGCTGCGTAATTCTCGGGACGTGACATGATGTAAGCCTCTTCTTCAACTCCATAAAACTTTTCTGACATTCACCGGACCACACAAATGGCACACCCTTCCTGGTTAATTTAGTCATGGGTGCCATAATCTTAGAAAAATCTTGTATGAAGCGCCCATAATAACCTGCTAACCCCAAAAAGCTTCTAATCTCAGTGATTGTCTTAGGCACTTCCCACTTCATCACCGATTCCACTTTACTTGGATCGACTGCCACTCCATCTTCCGAGATGGCATGACCTAAAAACTGAATTTCCTTCAACCAAAACTCACACTTACTAAATTTAGCAAACAACCGATTATCTCTTAATAACTGAAGAGTAAACCTCAAATGAGTAGCATGCTCCTCTTCAAAAGCTGAATAAATTAGAATATCATCTATAAAGATCACAATGAATTGGTCTAAATACGGATGAAAAATTTATTCATCAGATCCATAAAAGTTGCAGGAGCATTGGTCAACCCAAATGGCATAACCACAAATTCATAGTGACCATATCTAGTTCTGAATGCTGTTTTATCTATATCTTCCTCTTTAATTCTTAACTGATGGTACCCGGACCTCAAATCAATTTTAGAAAATACCTTCGCTGATTGCAACTGATCAAACAGATCATCTATTCTTGGTAACAGGTACTTATTTTTAATGGTCACATCATTCAACTTCCTATAATCAGTACACATACGAAAACTTCTATCTTTCTTTTTCACAAATAACACTGGTGCTCCCCACAGGGAATGACTCGGTCTAATAAACCCTTTCTGCAATAGCTCTTCTAATTGCTTTTTCAATTCTTTAAGTTCTGCTGGTGCCATCCGATATGGAGCTTTAGAAATCGGCATGGTATCTGGCAGTAACTTAATGGTAAAGTCCACCTCTCTATGTGGAGCTAAACCAGACAAATCTTCCGAAAAGATATCAGCGAATTCCCTAACCACGAGAACTGCCTCCACTGACCGACTAGCCTCTACCAGACTAACTGAGGCTAAATAAGCCACACACTCTGCATTTATTAGCTTTCTAGCTCTTATTGCAGAAATTATAAACTTAGAAGTACAGAAAGGCATACCTTGATACTCAAACACTGAACCATTAGGATGGCAAAACTGAACCTCTTCTTTTTGCAATCTAACAGTGCTCCATAAGTCTCAAGCCAATCCATTCCCAGAATAATATCATAGTCGGTCAACTGTAAAGCATATAACCGACCCGGCATCTAGTTTCCTTTAATCACAACAGGAGCTTCATCTATATAGCTCGAAGTGAGCATAAACTCACCTGAGGGAACTTCCACTACCAACTCACATGATTCCTCTTTCAAAGGATGAACCATAGAATCCAGGAATTCTTCAGAAATAAAAGAATGAGAGGCACCCGAATCAAATAAAACTCTTGCTGAATAGTCATAAAGAGGTAAAGTACCTTCTATCATATTCGATGCCTCCGCCTGGGCTCGGGTGATAGCCATAACCCGACCCCTTCTCCACTGCTGCGGTGCTCCTCTGCCACGACCTGCTTGTGGCTGTTGAAACTGCTGCGGCTGCTGCTGCTGCACACCTCTTCATATCCATACTCTCTCGGATAGGGGCAATTACAGATCAAATGCCCTAGCTGATTGCAATTATAACATCTATACCCTGGTGGAATATGGGCTGTCTGACATTACTATGCTGTGATTCCTCCACTTCTGGCCTACCACGACCTTGCTGAAATTGCTGTCGACCTCCCCATCCTTTTCCTTTACCTTTAAATGCTTGCTTCAATTTCTGGCCCCACTTACCAAAACCTGATGAAGAAGGTCCTGCTGGAGCTTTACCCATACTCACACCCACTGACTGCTGCGGTAGCCGAGAACTGCCTGAATCTGACTTGCCCACCTGACGAGTTCTAATAGACCTTTCCAACGTAGCTGCCCTCTGAGCTGTTTCTTCCACTGTTTTACACATAAGTGGCACTATTGCATTTTGCAATTCTACTCTTAAACCCCGAATAAAATATTCAACCATCATATTATTATCCGATACTACATAGGGCGCATATCTGCTGAGTGCCATAAATCGCATCTGGTACTCTAAAACTGAAGAGTTACCTTGCTGGAGTGTCCGAAACTGCTCCCTTTTCACTTGCTGCACTTGAATCGGAAAGAATGTATCGTTAAATACATCAAGAAATTCCGACCAAGCGATAGCCTCTTCTGTCTTGCCTGCAAAAGTGGTCTGCATGTTCAATCGCCACCATTCCAATGCAAAACCCCGCAACTGATAGGCAACTAGCACAACTTTATCTGTTGCCGGACACCACATGGTCGTAAAGACCCTCTCAATCTCATGAACCCAGTGTTCCTCTGTATCTGGATTCGGCCCTCCTGAGTAAGTAGGTGGTTGCAATCTCAGAAACTTCTCAACTTGCATCATTGGTTCCTCTGCTATTAACACTGGTGGTGGTAGCAAGGGTGCTACTAAAGGCACCTCCACTCCTGGTGGAATTGGAGCTATCGGTACAGTCTCTCCATCCCCAGGTGGCACGGCAACTGGTGGTACCGGCACCTACTGATCCATCCTCCTCCTAATATAAGTGAGGCTCTCCCAGATCCTCTCTATCATACGCTGAGTGCTCTCCTCTGGATCATCTCCTCCACCACCCCAATCTCTTCTATCAGCCATTTCAATTTTCTACATAAACAAAACATCAAACAAAAATGAAACAACAAATTATCATAAACCAGGGCCCCTACCAGCAGTGTACAAAGACCGAAATAAGGCTATGTATATTTCTAGTTCCCTTATATTAACACGGACCTTGCTCTGATACCAACTGTGACGGAACACCTCGTCCAAGTCCGTTAAACCGATAACGTACTTGATCCGAGTCCGTCTCCCGCGAACGAGCCGAAGCCTCGCAAGGGATACCATACCATAGTCCGTGTAAACACAAAGGAACATGCCATTTTATATATATTTATATCACAAGTTTACATAGCCATATTTCCAAGAAAAGAGAATAAAGTACAAGAGCCTGGGGCATACCCTGAGGTACAACTGAAGGAAGTAGACAACTAGCTACACTAGCTACACTACACTGCTGAAGGTGTGACGGCCCTCATTATACCGGTACGGTTATACCAACCCACGTCGGTATAGCGAGAGTCCTCACAGTGGGACATTTACCCAAACGATACATACAACTGAGATACACGCGAATATACAACAGAGTAGCGGAAGTAAAAGACAACTGTCTTCATTCATTCATCCATCATCCACATTTAACATACATGAAGCTTGCAATTAACCATAAGGAACTAAAAGTTCACATAATTTAAATTGCTGGAATAGAAATACATAATGTCCACACTTATACATTCTTTTCACGATACTCTAATACAACGTTCAAATTACATACTATGAAATGCACAAGTCACAAAGAAACTCCAAAGACTAATCTCCGCGCTCGGAGTCCGTCTCCACTGTCTCCTCCAACGGTGCCACGTCACCAACTACACCTGTACGGCGAAGCAAGGAGTGAGTCTAAAGACTCAGCAAGCAACACTACTCATAACGTACACGTATAAGTCATAGCAGTTTCTACATACACATTCAAAATTTTCAACACATGGCATGAAAGTTTTACAAATTAATACATGGATCATGCTTTCAGATTTCTAAGAATAAAACTTTACCTATCACATGCTCTCTATTCAATTTACTCATGAAATTTTGTCTTTAAAGAACCAAGACATGAGAGCTACCAACATGAACATTGTGCATATATGAAAGGAAACACAACTAGCATGAGTTTTACATGTTCTTAAGCATATACATAGACATTTTCACATGCTTCAAGTTGCTGGTTTCACATGGTTTAATGACTGTAAACCTACACATGAGAGCTACCATATTGCTTAAAACATATCATGTGAACAACCAATCATGCTATTTTGTGCCCGTGCTCATCCATTATCTCTAACATGGATTCTAGACATTTTTGCACATATAAACATGATGATAACAACATAAGATTACTGATTTCACATGGTTTCAGATTTGTCTCACATGGATTTCAATATCATATCCTCACATTAGAATTTCACATTTTCTTTACACAAGTTTCCTCTTTCACATGGTTGCACTTTGCACATACACATTCACATTGTTCACTTACACATTTACACATGAACACATACACATTACACATTACACATTACACATTTTAGGTGCCGTGACACATAGTCCAAACCACCAAAGAAGGACATATACACATCACATTACACATAAACACCATCTAGGCATTCCAATGACGACTCTTGGACTGCGCAGACCGGAGAACAAGTCTCCACCCTAACCAGTGGTACTTGTCCACCTCCAGGATTTCCCCCTAATGCCCTTAGGGTCACTTACACATTGAACTTTCTCAGGGGGACTTTTCCTGATACAGTTCCACTGCCCTCTACGGAAGCAGTGTCACATTGGCACAGTTACACATTTACACATTTTACCGATTTACACATGGTTTTACACATATCACTTTTCATCTCATTCACCTTCTCACTCACATGCATATCTCTATTTTTCCTGACATGGCACTACAGATTTCAGGAGTTTAACACACAGTAAATGCACTAATCAGGTTGGGTTAAACAATATCTAACCACATTACGATAACGTACATAGATTATTACATTTCACATGAAAAATACATAACTCCTTATATACTGGTCCAAATGACCGGAAAATTTAACCACATGCTGTTTTCGGGTTCAAGGTCAAACATTCAATTTTTCAGATTTTTCTGAGCTAAATAGAATTTACAAAAAATAAAATACCTATTTCGTATGCCATTCACAATTTAGGTTGTCATGGAGTTTAACACATCATGCATTTTTACCACTTACTGTTTGAACAGAGATTACTGTTATATACATGATCTGAGAATACAGAATTTACCCTAAATCATACAACTATAGATCGATCACCATAAATCATTCTTACATGCCTTTCTATTTACCAAACCGAATTTATTAGCAATTTATACAAGCATGGACAATTTATCAAAAACTGAGTACATGTATACTGATCCACTAATCTTCATGATCTAATAAAACTGAGGCATTCAGACTGATCCTAATCATAAAGCATAAATTGGCAAGATCATCAACAAGTCATGCTTACAAATTCATGGAATACAATCTTCTAACATCCACCACCACACATCACACTCATCCACACACCACATTTAACAATATACATAGTGTATAGGGTTACCATATATCCTCATTCACGGAAACCATACCGAAAATAGTTGTATAGGAAGGGCAGAACAGGTCACTGTTCTATCCAGAGGAACTTGGCGGCGGTCTCTGGCCGCTGACTCAGTGTCAGCAGCATTGTCGATGGACGCCAAGCATGATATCAGCGTCCATTGACCTTGCCGTCAATGCAGGTCTGTGCAGAAACACAGACCCGAGCTCTCAAGTTTGGGTGAATGTGAGGGTCTAGGACTCGAGGGAAAATTCATAAAAATAGTAGAAACGACCTAGACACATACGGGGACATTATGGTTAGGTCACTTGCCTTTTAGAAAATGCTCAAATGGATCAAAGGTGCTCGGAGAAGCCCTCCTTGGGCAGTCCCAAGAAGGTGCAGAACTCCCTCCTAGATATTCTTCCTCCGGGCTCCTGGATGATCTCCACACCAAGGGGATGTCGGGGAAGCCTCCCCCTTTGCTCCAGCTATCCTCTTGTCGTGGAAGATGGCCGGATCTAGCTCCAGGAAGTCGGATCTTTGGGTGCAAAAGGGTGGGTTTTCTCACAGCTCAGAACTAGGGTTTTTCTCCTGGTTTCTCTCTTGCAAAGGTGAAGAGAGGAGTGGGAGAAGGCAGATCCGGGTTCAGACATAAGGGGAGGCCCCTCTCCCACTCACAGGGGGACAAGACAGCTCTCAGAGCCGTTGGGGACAACTCCCCAATGGCTGAGCTTTCTTGTTTTCGGAATTTCTAGCTCTGCTGCGCATGCAGGCCAGAGAAATAGGCGTCCATATCGTTAGACGCCAGGATTAGTGTTGGCGTCCATGTCTGGACGCTGACACCACCTCAACGGCTAGGGGTTGACGCCAAGATGGCCTTCGGCCATAAGTCTAAAATATGCAGAAAACCATGCATACCATGCATATATACATGCAATATGTTCATGGTAGTGTATCCATACTATCACCATTCAATATATGCATTATTTACATATAGTATAAACACATGCACACGTAATTGTACTAATTAATACGTACATAAGTATGTATATACATACACAAGCACAAATATACACACACTCAAATACAAATAATGCGATGGAAATTCGAGGGCCTTACACCCTCTCCCCCTTAAAGAAATTTCGTCCTCGAAGTTAGAACGACACTACTCAAACAAGAGGGGATACTTCTTCTTCATCGCATCCTCAAGCTCCCAAGTAGCCTCCTCGCGTGAGAAGTTCCGCCATAGGACCTTCACCGACGCAATTCTCTTGTTCCGGAGATGCTGAACCTTCCGGTGAAGAATGGCTACCGGTTGCTCGACATACGAATGATCTGGCTGGATCTCCACTGGCTCATGACTAATCACATGAGACGGATCTCGGACATACTTCCTGAGCATAGATACGTGGAATACAGGGTGAACGCTAGCCAAAGCTAGGGGTAATGCTAGCTCATATGCCACGCTGCCCAAATGTAACGTCGCGTGCTTTTCGGATCCATGTGGATCGTGTGTGTTGTGGTTGTGGCGGTCGTTGTGAGGTCAGTGTGAGTCGGTTGTGTGGAATGCATGGTGTGGATGTGTAGTTTGTCCAGGTGCAGCGCAGGGTTGGTCCGGAAATAGAATGGGACATGCTGCTGTTCAGTTGGAATTGGCGGCCAGGTGTGGCCGTTGACCTGTTGGCGTCCAGCTTAGTGGACGTTTACTGCATGAGCTTGGCGGCGGTATATGTGGACGCAGAGGGTGGCGGTTGCTGTTGGCGGCATGGGGGTTGACGCCAACCTGTCAGTTCAACAGGTTATAGGCTCACCCGAGGGCTGTTTTCTCAGCTCACTCTCATTCCCTCTTGCCCCAGCTTGCTGCCCCCGAGTCTTTGAAGCTTCCAACAGGTGCCGAGGAGTAGTTGGACGACGTAGAACGTGCGGCATCGCTAAATTACGCGAGGAAATGTCGCGGCGTGGTGCAATTCGCGTGGGAGCTCGCGGAGGGTCGGCGTGAACCAGGGGATTGCAGGAGATTCTAACGCGTTCTGAGGTAGGGACGAACCTTGGTAGCTTCATAGAAACATTAAAACACATCATAACCACTTGAACCAACATGATAATCCACGTTTGAATAGAGTTGCACCATGCGGGATAAAGGGTGGTTTGAGTTACTTAATGTTCAGAGCATGTTTTAGTGGGTTGTATTGGGTTCTAGCATGCTAAAGGAATACATTTGCATGATTTTCAGTAGTTAGAACAGTTAGAAAGCCCGCAGAGCGGATTAGGGTTTCTGCAGGGTTTATGGCCGGAGAACTTGGCGTCAACATCGCTTGCCGCCAAGATTCTCAACCAGGAGGTTAACGGACATGAACCTTGTCGTTGACTCCCAGTAAGCGGCAATCGATGTGGCCGCCTACTTCTATTTGAGCAGAAATGACTAAGTACAATAATTATGATAATGATGTGTGTTGACGCATGAGGTGTACTGAGTGCACTTGGTTTACGTGTTTAGCATACAAGGTATGCTGTTAGTTGTTTACTTCAGTGACTGCGCGTTATGTACGCGAGTCAGTTAGGTTCACGTGTAGTGGACCAGTGGTTACTTGTGGTTTACGTGAGGTTTCACGTGGTTTGTGTGTGATGTGCACGTGGTTCTGTGTACGTGGCGAGTAGTACGACGCCTACCGTGGTTATCTCTCCAGTTGGGTGCCCCAGGTTCTTTGTGAGCCAGGCTGTTAGCTCGGGGCTTTGTCCCAGTACTTGTGCTATACCGTCGAGGTCTGTGTCGTCTGACCTGGACACCCTCACTCTTGTGTTAGAGTTGTACGTCCGGTTGAGGGAAAGACGACAGTGGGACAGTGACACTGTGTTGTTTTTTAGTCACTTGTAGCGCGCTCGTAGTTGGGGGTACGGACACCAGTAGACGTATTGGACCCCAGCTAGTCCTTTTCCAGTGCCTCACTCTAGCGAGCCCAGGCCAGGGTCTTTGGAGGGTGCAGGCATGGGCCTGTGACCGTGTGGTCTGCAGGTGGTGGTGTTTAGTTGGTCTCCACCGTTGCTTGACCTTTTTAGTGGAGCGGCACAGGACTTAGTCCGTGGCTGCGAGATGAGAGTAGAGACCACTTAGTGTGTCGAGAGTTGCTGGTTGTCGCGACTTCACCATGGCTCGTGTGTGTTGGGTCTCTTTAGTTGTACACCTGTACTTTGGTTTATTATTACTGTTGTTTCTCGTAGGTCAGAAGTGATCCTTTTACAGACTTTTACACTTACCTGCTTAGCTTAGGTTATATTATTGTTGGTGCTGTTTACTATTCGTACTCGTGGTGTTTGTTTCGCTCGGTTTTGGGGGAGTTCCCTACTGAGCCAGTGACTAGAGAGGCTCACCCCTACCCCACAGGTGAGAGCGAGGAGGACGTCTCTCGTCCGACGTCCAGTTCGGGCCGCGTCGTAGCGGTACAGGGTCAGCACCTCCAGCAGTGTAGCTTCAGCAGTGTAGTTTTGTAGTTGTTTACTTCTTTTTCAGTTGTACCTCGGGGTATGCCCCAGGCTCTTGTACTTCTTTTTAGTTTTTTATGAAAATTTGGCTATGTAAACTTGTGATATATATATATATGAAATGTGGTGTGTTCCTTTATGTTTACACGGACTGTGGTTTGGTATCCCTTGCGAGGCTTCGGCCCGTTCGCGGGAGGCGGACTCGGATCAAGTACGTTATCGGTTTAACGGACTTGGACGGGCGATCCGTCACGTTGGTATCAGAGCAAGGTCCGTGTTAATATGAGGGAATTAGAAAGATACATAGCCTTATTTCGGTCTTTATACACTGCTGGTAGGGACCCTGGTTTTTGATTAATTGTGGTTTTGATTTTTGTCTGGTGTTTTGTGTATGTAGAAAATTTCTGAAATGGCTGATAGGAGAGATTGGGTGGTGGAGGAGGTGGTGGAGGAGCGTGATCGATGGAGGAAAGCACCGCGTAGATGATAGACGAAATTTGGAAAGCTCACGGATATCGGGCAAGATGGATCAGCAGGCGCCAGTACCACCAATTGCATTGCCACCTGGGGATGGAGAGGCAATCCCTGTAGCTCCAGTTCCGCCGAGAGTGAGAGTGGAGGTGCTTTTGTAGCACCTGTGCCACCACACCACCAGTGTTGCTAGCAGAAGAACCAGTGATGCAGGTGGCAAAATTTCTGAGATTGCAGCCGCCTACTTATTCAGGAGGGCCGAATCCAGATACAGCTGAGCATTGGGTTCATGAAATTGAGAGAGTTTTGCGACTATGAGGTGTCCGGCAGCGGATAGAGTGGTATTAGGCCTACCAGTTGAGAGGTTTTGCCTTGGAATGGTGGCGATTGAAGATGCAAACCACTTTTGCAGGCAGGACGGAAGAAGTTATCACTTGGCCGGAGGTTCTTGATGTATTAACGACATATTTTCCGATCCAAGTGCAGCAAGTAAAAAGAGAGCAATTCCGAACTCTTCAGCAAGGTAACTCTTCAGTCTTAGAGTACCAGATGAGATTTATGGCACTTAGCCGTTATGCGCATATGTGGTTTCAGATAATAATATGATGGTTGAGTATTTTATCAGAGGATTGAGAGTGGAATTGCAGGATGCGATAGTACCTCTTATGTGCAAGACAGTGGAAGGAGCAGCGCAGAGGGCAGCTACTTTGGAGAGGTCTATCCGTACTCGTCAGGCAGGTGAATCAGGTTCAGGTAGTTTCCGGCTACCACAGCAGACAGTAGGTGCAAGCAAGGGTAAGGCACCAGCGGGACCTTCTTCATCAGGTTTTGGTAAATGGGGCCAGAAATTAAAGCAAGCATTTAAAGGAAAAGGAAAAGGATGGGGAGGTCGTCCGCAGTTCCAGCAAGGCCGTGGTAGGCCTGAGGTGGAGGAGTCGCAGCAGAGTACTGCCAGGCAGCCTATTGTTCCTCCAGGGTATAGATGTTATAATTGCAATCAGCCGGGACATTTGATCCGCAATTGTCCGTATGCAAGAGAGTATGGGTATGGCAGGTGTGCAGCAGCAGCCTCAGCAGTTCCAGCAGCCACAGGCAGGTCGTGGCAGAGGAGCACCGCAGCAGCGAGGGAGAGAGCGGGTTATGGCTATCACCCGAGCCCAGGCAGAGGCGTCAAATATGATAGAAGGTATTTTACCTCTTTATGAATATTCAGCAAGAGTCTTATTTGATTCGGGTGCCTCTCATTCTTTTATTTCCGAAGAATTTCTGGATTGCATAGCTCATCCTTTAGAAGAGAAGTCTTGTGAGTTAGTGGTGGAGGTTCCTTCAGGTGAGTTCTTACTCACTTCGAGCTATATAGATGAAGCTCCTGTTATGATTGAAGGGAACCAGATGCCGGGTCGGTGTGTATGCCCTGCAGCTGTCAGATTATGATATCATTCTGGGTATGGATTGGCTTGAGATGTATGGAGCAATGTTAGATTGCAGAAAGAAAAGGATCAGATTTTGTCATCCTAATGGTGCAGTGTTTGAATATCAAGGTATGCCTTTTTATACCTCCAAGTTTCTAATTTCTGCAATTAAAGCTAGAAAGTTGATAAATGATGGGTGTGTGGCCTATTTAGCCTCAGTAAGTTGGTAGAAGCCAGTCAGCCAATAGAAGCAGTTCCTGTGGTTAGGGAATTTGTTGATGTTTTTCCGGAAGATTTGCCTGGTTTAGCTCCACACAGAGAGGTGGACTTTTCTATTGAGTTGCTGCCAGGTACCATGCCGATTTCTAAAGCCCCATATCGGATGGCACCAGTAGAACTTAAAGAATGAAAAAGCAGTTAGAAGAGTTATTGCAGAAGGGTTTTATTAGTCCGAGTCATTCCCCGTGGGGAGTGCCGGTTTATTTGTGAAAAGAAGGATGGTAGTTTTCGGATGTGTAGTGTATTGATAATAGAAAATTGAATGATGTGACCATCAAGAATAAGTACCCGTTGCGAGGATAGATGATTTATTTGATCAATTGCATCAGCAAAGGTGTTTTTTAGATTGATTTAAGGTCCGAGCGTACCATCAGTTGAGAATTAAAGAGGAGGATATAGATAAGACAGCAGGTTATTATAGGCGCTTTATTCAAGATTTTCTAAGATTGCAGCACCTATGATTAGACTGACCAGAAAGGGTGTACCTTTTGTGTGGTCCGGTGAATGTCAGAGAAGTTTCATGGAATTGAAGAAAAGACTCACATCAACACCTATATTGACATTACCGGCAGGGAGTGGTGGTTTTGTGTTGTATACTGATGCTTCGAGGAGAGGTCTTGGTGCAGTGCTTATGCAGCATGGTAAAGTGATAGCCTATGCATCCAGGCAATTGAAGCCAGCAGAGGAGAATTACCCACTCATGATTTAGAATTGGCAGCAGTTGTATTTGCTTTAAAAATGTGGAGGCATTATTCTGTATGACAAGAGATTTGAAAATTTTACCGATCATAAAAGCTTGAAGTATATCTTCTCGCAGAAAGATTTGAATCTTCGCCAGCGCAGATGGGTTGAATATTTGAAAGATTATGATTTCAGTTTGGCTTACCATTCGGGTAAGGCCAATGTTGTAGCTGATGCTTTGAGTAGGAAAGCATATATGAATTTGATGATGATTAAAGAATGGAAGTTGTATGAGGAAATAGCGGAGAATTCCTTGTATGTGCCCAGCAGTCAACGACGGGCAATTTTAGCTGTCAGTGCAGTAGAGCCGTCTTTATATTGGCAGATCATTGAAGCTCAGAGAGCAGATGCAGATTTACCTGAAATTGTAAAAATGGAAGGAGTTCTATTGATGATAATTGTGTGGTCAGGCTTAGGGGCAGGTTGTTTGTTCCTGCAGAGAGAGAGGTGAAGTAGCGAGTTCTGGAAGAGGCTCATAAATCTAGGTACACTATTCATCCGGGTAGTACTAAAATGTACCATGATTTAAGGAAGCATTTTTGGTGGCCTCATATGAAGAAAGAAATAGCAGAATTTGTGGCAAGATGTGCTATCTGTCAACAGATTAAAGCAGAGTATCAGAAGCCTGGAGGTCTATTGCAACCGTTGCCTATTCCACAGTGGAAATGGGATGATATCGCAATGGACTTTGTGGCAGGTTTACCAAGATCGAGTTCAAGGCATAATGGAATATGGGTGTTTGTTGACAGATTGACTAAGGTGTGCAGATTAGTGGCAGTGAGTATGTCTTGGACAGTGGACAGGTTGGCAAATATTTATGTTGAAAGAATTGTTCCACTGCATGGTATTTCAAAGACTATTGTATCTGATAGAGATCCAAGATTTACTTCTGGTTTTTGGAGAAGTCTGCAAAAAGTAATTGGTTCTGAATTAAGATATAGCTCCGCTTATCATCCCCAGACAGATGGTCAGACAGAGAGGACCATTCAGACAATTGAAGATATGTTGCGGGCTTGTTGTTTAGTTTGGGGAGGCATTTGGGAGCGTCATTTGGGAATGGTTGAGTTTGCCTACAATAATAGTTATCATACCAGTCTTGGGATGGCACCGTATGAAGCTTTATATGGAAGGCCATGTAGAACCCCATTGAACTGGCATGAAGTGGGAGAAAGGCAATTAGTGGGTCCTGAATTGATTCAGCAAACCACTGAAGTAGTGAAGCTTATTAAAGAAAAATGCAGGCAGCTCAAAGTAGGCAGAAAAGTTATGCAGATGTGCGGAGGAGACCACTTCAGTTTGAGGTGGGGGGAGATTTTGTTTTTCTGAGAGTTTCCCCGAGTAAAGGTATTATAAGATTTGGTAAATCTGGGAAGTTGAGTCCAAGATATGTGGGACCTTTCCAGGTAATTGAAAGAATTGGGGAAGCGGCTTATAGGCTGGATTTGCCTGCTGATTTTGCAGATGTGCATGATATTTTCCATGTCTCTATGTTGAGAAAGTGTATTGAAGATCCAGCTCAAATAATTAGATATCAAGGTGGTGACCTGAGGCCGGACATGACTATGCCAGAGTATCCGGTGCAGATCACAGATCGAAAGATAAAGAAGCTGAGAAATAAAGAAATTGAGCTAGTTAAAGTGAGATGGGAAAATAGGTTGGGTGGTGAGGATACCTGGGAGTTAGCCGCAGAAATGGCTAAAGGGTATCCCTATATGTTTGAATAAGTTTGTGTATTTTCTTTTTAGATGATAGTACTTGTAAAAGTGTGTATGTATGAGTTGTTTAACTTTGAATTGTGTTATGAATTTCGAGGTCGAAATTTTCTTTTTAGATGATAGTAATGTAACGTCGCGTGCTTTTCGGATCCATGTGGATCGTGTGTGTTGTGGTTGTGGCGGCCGTTGTGAGGTCAGTGTGAGTCAGTTGTGTGGAATGCATGGTGTGGATGTGTAGTTTGTCCAGGTGCAGCGCAGGGTTGGTCCGGAAATAGAATGGGACATGCTGCTGTTCAGTTGGAATTGGCGGCCAGGTGTGGCCGTTGACCTGTTGGCGTCCAGCTTAGTGGACTTTACTGCATGAACTTGGCGGCGGTATATGTGGACGCAGAGGGTGGCGGTTGCTGTTGGCGGCATGGGGGTTGACGCAACCTGTCAGTTCAACAGGTTATAGGCTCACCCGAGGCTGTTTTCTCAGCTCACTCTCATTCCCTCTTGCCCCAGCTTGCTGCCCCCGAGTTTTGAAGCTTCCAATAGGTGCCGAGGAGTAGTTGGATGATCGTAGAACGCGCGGCATCGCTAAATTACGCGAGGGAGGAAACGGCGCGTGGTGCAATTCGTGTGGGAGCTCGCGGAGGGCTCGGCGGCGTGAACCGGGGGATTGCAGGAGATTCTAACGCGTTCTGAGGTAGGGGACGAACCTGGTAGCTTCATAGAAACATTAAAACACATCATAACACTTGAACCAGCATGATAATCCACGTTGAATAGAGTTGCACCATGCGGGATAAAGGGTGGTTTGAGTTACTTAATGTTCAGAGCATGTTTTAGTGGGTTGTATTGGGTTCTAGCATGCTAAAGGAATTACATTTGCATGATTTTCAGTAGTTAGAACAGTTAGAAAGCCCGCAGAGCCGGATTAGGGTTTCTGCAGGGTTTATGGCCGGAGAACTTGGCGTCAACATCGCTTGCCGCCAAGATTCTCAGCCAGGAGGTTAACGGCCATGAACCTTGCCGTTGACTCCCAGTAAGCGGCAATCGATGTGGCCGCCTACTTCTATTTGAGCAGAAATGACTAAGTACAATAATTATCGATAATGCATGTGTGTTGACGCATGAGGTGTACTGAGTGCACTTGGTTTACGTGTTTAGCATACAAGGTATGCTGTTAGTTGTTTACTTCGGTGACTGCGCGTTATGTACACGAGTCAGTTAGGTTCACGTGTAGTGGACCAGTGGTTACTTGTGGTTTACGTGAGGTTTCACGTGGTTTGTGTGTGACGTGCACGTGGTTCTGTGTACGTGGCGAGTAGTACGACGCCTACCGTGGTTACCTCTCCAGTTGGGTGCCCCAGGTTCTTTGTGAGCCAGGCTGTTAGCTCGGGGCTTTGTCCCGGTACTGTGCTGTACCGTCGAGGTCTGTGTCGTCTGACCTGGACACCCTCACTCTTGTGTTAGAGTTGTACGTCCGGCTGAGGGAAAGACGACAGTGGGACAGTGACACTTGTGTTTGTTTTTAGTCACTTGTAGCGCGCTCGTAGTTGGGGGTACGGACCAGTAGACGTATTGGACCCCAGCTAGTCCTTTTCCAGTGCCTCACTCTAGCGAGCCCAGGCCAGGGTCTTTGGAGGTGCCAGGCATGGGCCTGTGACCGTGTGTCTGCAGGGGTGGTGTTTAGTTGGTCTCCACAGTTGCTTGACCTTTTTACGTGGAGCGGCAGTTGACCTTTCGTCCGTGGCTGCGAGACTGAGAGGTAGACCTGTGTTAGTTGTCCGAGTCAGTGCTGGTGTCGCGAACCAGTTCACGTGGCTCGTGTTGGCTGTCTCTACTTTAGCTTGACCTGTACTGGTTTGCCGTTTAATTATTACTGTTGTTTCTCGTAGTCGGCAGACGGTGAGTACTTTTACAGCTTTACTTACCTGCTTAGCTGTTATATTAATTGTTGGTGCTGTTTACTATTCGTACTCGTGGTGTTTGTTTCGCTCGGTTTTGGGGGGAGTTCCCTACTGAGCCAGTGACTAGAGAGGCTCACCCCTACCCCCACAGGTGAGAGCGAGGAGGACGTCTCTCGTCCGACGTCCAGTTCCGGGCCGCGTCGTAGCGGGCAAGGGTCAGCACCTCCAGCAGTGTAGCTTCAGCAGTGTAGTTTTGTAGTTGTTTACTTTCTTCAGTTGTACCTCGGGGTATGCCCCAGGCTCTTGTACTTCTTTTTAGTTTTTTGTAAAAATTTGGCTATGTAAACTTGTGATATATATATGAAATGTGGTGTGTCCTTTATGTTTACACGGACTGTGGTTTGGTATCCTTTGCGAGGCTTCGGCCTGTTCGCGGGAGGCGGACTCGGATCAAGTACGTTATCGGTTTAACGGACTTGGCCGAGGCGATCCGTCACACCAAATGTCTGAGAATCTCATAGGGCCAATGAACCTAGGGCTTAGCTTGCTATGCCTGCCAAATCTGACGAACCACGAGTAGGGGATATCTTCAAGAAGACATGATCGCCAACCTCGAACTCCAAATCCTTTCTCTGTTGTCGTCATAACTCTTCTGCCTATCCTGTGCCGCAACGAGCCTCTTCCTGATAAGCTGGATCTTATCCGAAGTTTCCTGAACTAACTCCGATCCGATCAAGCCTATCACCAGTCTCCTCCCAACATAAAGGAGATCTGCAGGGCCTACCATACAACGCCTCGAATGGAGCCATACCAATACTAGCATGAAAGCTGTTGTTGTATGCGAACTCCACGAGAGGTAAATGACGCTCCCAATCATCCTTCCAATCCAGAACACACGCTCTCACATATCCTCGAGCGTCTGGATAGTCCTCTCGGACTGTCCATCGGTCTGGGGATGAAACGCCGAACTGAGCTTAAGCTCCGAACCTAACGCATCCTGAAGACCCTTCCACAATCTCGAAGTAAATCTCGGATCTCGATCCGAAATGATTGACTTCGGCACACCATGCAATCTAATGATACCGCTAACATACAATCTAGCCAAACTCTCTACTGACTGCTTCTTCTTCATGGGCAAGAAATGAACAGTCTTCGAGAATCTATCTACAACAACCCAAATCGAGTCATTGCCCCTTCTAGATCGAGGCAAACCCGAAACGAAGTCCATAGTGACAGCTTCCCACTTCCACCTGGGATATCCATCCTCTGCATAAGGCCGGATGGTCGCTGCCGCTCGGCTTTCACTTGCTGACATACTAGACATCTAGACACATAATCCGCAACATCCTTCTTCATGCCGGACCACCAAAATGATCTCTTCAGGTCTTGATACATCTTAGTGTTACCCGGATGAATAGAGAATCGCGACCTATGAGCCTCCGCTAACACATGCTCACGGACATCTACTACATCAGGCACAAACACGGTGCTGAAATCTAATCACACCGCCTCATCACGAACAATGCCCGCCTTACCCACTAACTCTAACAATCTAGGTCGGCTTTCTGCTGCTCAATCACCTCATCCAAGACTGAGGATCTAAGGGATAGCTGAGCTACAAAAGCCTGACACAGCGATGGCTCTAACTCGGTCATAGAGCACGCTGCATCCTCCAACATCTTCCAATCCTGTTGGAGCGAAGACCTCTTTCTACTAAGAGCCTTTTCCAGGATGATACTGAGGTCAAAGTCATAGTCCTTCAAGAACTCAATCCATCTCCTCTGCCTCAGGTTTAATTCCTTTTGGGAGAAAAGATACTTCAAGCTCTGTGGTTGGTAAACACTCAAATCTGACCCCATAAAGATAGTGCCTCAGATCTTTAGTGCATGAACCATAGCTGCGAGCTCTAAATCATGAGTCGGATAGTTCCTCTCATGCTCCTTCACTGACGAGAAGCATAAGCCACTACCCTCTCTCGCTGCATGAGTACACAGCCTAAACCAATCTGAGATGCATCCGTATAAATGGCAAAACCTTCTGGACCACTAGGCAATACCAATATCGGAGCAGAAGTAAGCTTAGCCTTCAATAGCTGAAAGCTACGCTCACATGCCTCAGACCATACGAACTTCTCACCTTTTCGGGTCAGCTTTGTCAAAGGGGCGGCGATGGATGAGAACCCTCAATGAATCGCCGATAATAACCAGCTAACCCAATGAAACTACGAATCTCCGAAGGAGTCTGGGGAATCTCCCAATCCATAATGCTTGGACCTTTGCTGGATCAACTGCAACACCAGCGCCGGAGATGACATGCCCGAGAAAGTGAACCTCGCGCAATCAGAACTCGCACTTGCTGAACTTCGCATACAGCTTGTGCTCATGGAGAACCTCTAAAACTAACCTCAAATGCTGACGGTGCGTGACCTCATCCGGAGAATAGACCAACACGTCATCAATGAACACAACAACAAAGCTATCTAAATACGGACTAACACCCGGTTCATGAGATCCATGAACGCTGCAGGGGCGTTGGTCAATCCGAAAGGAAGGACCAAGAACTCATAATGTCCATAACGGGATCTAAATGCCGTCTTGGACACATCCTCACTCCTAATGCAGCTGATGATAACCAGATCGCAAGTCAATCTTAGAAAAGACTGATGCATCCTGCAACTGGTCAAACAGTTCATCAATCCGAGGTAAGGGGTACCTGTTCTTCACAGTCACTTGTTTAACTTCCTATAGTCAATACACAACCTAAGTGACCCTCTTTCTTCTTGACGAATAATACAGGTGCGCCCCAAGGGGAAACACTAGGGCGAATGAATCCCTTATCAAGCAATTCTTGCAATTGCTTCCTCAACTCGGATAACTCTGCAGGGGCCATCCGATATGGGGCCTTCGAGATAGGAGAGGTGCCTGGAAGCAACTCTATAGTGAACTCTATCTCCCTATCCGGTGGCAATCCAGACAGTCATCGGAAAGACATCTGGAATTCCTGCACCACATCGATCTCTGCAAGAGTCAGTGACGAACCAGCATCGGGTACTAGCATAACGCTGGCAAGAAATGCGTCACAACCCTTGTTCACCATGCGCATCGCCTTCATGGTAGAGATAACTAACTTTCCCGCTAAGTTCCTTGGCAAGGGATGAGAGAACTCGTCCTCACCAGGAATGCGGAAAACAATCCTCTTCCGACGACAATCCACTAACGCATAGTGCTCCTCTAGCCAATCCAGACCAAGAATAACATCATAGTCCTTCATCTTTAGCAAGAAGAAACACCCATCTAGGATTCTATCCTCAATGCACACAGGTAACGACGGAATGCACTTCCTAGTCGATACCGTACCCGCAGGGGTGGTTGCACAGACAAAGGGAACCTCTAACTCCTCAGACTCTACGCCTGACTCTAGGGCTAACTGCCTAGCGAACTGCTCGGAAATGAACGAGTGAGTAGCACCCGTATCAAACAAAACCCGAGCATGCACACCTAAAAGCAAAACCGTACCTTCGGTGACATGCTCCGCCTGCTCGGCGTCCTCGCGTGCTAAAGCAAACACTCGAGCTGGGGCTCGAGGCCTTCCTGGTCTTCCTGTAGCTGGCGCGGCTGCCGCTACTGCTGGTGCTGGCGCTCCACGCTGAGCTCCTTGCTGAAGTCTTGGGCAATCTTTGATCTTGTGGTCGCTGCTCCCACACTTCAAGCATCTACCCGCTACCAACCAACCTCGAACCACCGTGTGTCTTCCCACAATGGGGACACTCTTTCTTCACACCAGGGGAACGTACAGAAGATACCTGAGAGTTGCTGACTGCCACTGGTTTCTGCGGTGTCTGGTACACCGTTTTCTTCTTATCCTGCCGCTGGAATGACGCTGCCGGCCTCTTCTGCGAAGCCTTCTTTTCCTCCAGATATTGCTCCATTTCTCCCTCCTGCCTGCAGGCAGCATTGAGGGTCTCGTCTAGCGTCTGGTGGTCAACGCCACGAGTCTCGTCCGCAGTGATGGCTTGAGTCCCATCACGAACTTCTTGGTCTTCCTGCGCTCATCCTCTACGATATGCGGTGCATATTTAGAAAGTTCAGAAAACCTTGCCTCGTATTCCAGCACGGTCATGGAGCCTTGCGTTAGGGAGAGAAATTCCTGCTCCATTTTCCTGGATAAGCTCTGGAACGAACTTGGCTCGAAAGAGCCTCACGAACGCGTCCCACGTCACGTCTACTGCTCCGTCCTCAAAGCGTGTACGCAGTAGGGAGGACCACCATACATCCGCTCTCTCCTGCAATACACCTTCATAAGTACCAACTAACAATTTCTAACTTAAGCAGAATACACAAACATACAAAATTAAAAGTCTACCTGTAGCATGTAGGTGGCTAGTGTCACCTTATCCTCATCAGGGCACCTGATGGCTCGGAAGATTTTCTCCGTCTCCCTTAACCAGCTTTCTGCCATTAATGGATCACTCTCCCCCTTAAAAGAGGGTGGGGTCATCCTCTTGAATCGCTCCATGATGGGAGGTCCACCATGGTCCTGAGCTGGTGCCTGAGCCTACTACATTCAACAATAACAATATACGATAAACACAATATCATGCAATTTAAATAGCAAACTACTTAGTTGTTTCATTATTCTACCTGGCCTCCAACTGTGCCTGGAGTGCTGCCTGGGTATGAGCCTGCGTCTGCATGGCTTGTACCAGACCTTGCATGAATACTCCGTAATCCACAGGCGGCGGTGGGGGAAGTACAGGGCCTCGTGGTGCTGGGGCCTGTTGCTCCGCCTGCTCATCACGTCGCGGCTCGTCCTCACGGGCCGACGCTCCACCACGCCTACCTCTCGAAGCCATGGCTGTAATAAAATTTCAGCAACATTAGAGCTAGGTTACTAAGTTTTCTAACCATTTTCTTATCTATCTTTGACTTCTTATTTGTGTTTTCTACACATGTTGACATACTTAGCATGCAATGGGGATGATGACTTAGGTATATTCATGTGCAATCTCAATCGGTCGCTCTGATACCAATCTCTGTGACAGCCCTCATTATACCGGTACGGTATACCAACCCACGTCGGTATAGCGAGAGTCCTCACAGTGGGACATTTACCCAAACGATACATACAGCTGAGATACACGCGAATATACAACAGAGTAGCGGAAGTAAAAGACAACTGTCTTCATTCATTCACATCATCCACATTTAACATACATGAAGCTGCAATTAACCATAAGGAACTAAAAGTTCACATAATTTAAATTGCTGAAATAGAAATACATAATGTCCACACTTATACATTCTTTTCATGATACTCTAATACAACGTTCAAATTACATACTATGAAATGCACAAGTCACAAAGAAACTCCAAAGACTAATCTCCGCGCTCGGAGTCCGTCTCCACTGTCTCCTCCAACGGTGCCACGTCACCAACTACACCTGTACGCCGAAGCAAGGAGTGAGTCAAAGACTCAGCAAGCAACACTACTCATAACGTACACGTATAAGTCATAGCGGTTCTACATACACATTCAAATTTTCAACACATGGCATGAAAGTTTTACAAATAATACATGGATCATGCTTTCAGATTTCTAAGAATAAAACTTTACCTATCACATGCTCTCTATTCAATTTACTCATGAAATTTTGTCTTTAAAGAACCAAGACATGAGAGCTACCAACATGAACATTGTGCATATATGAAAGGAAACACAACTAGCATGAGTTTTACATGTTTTAAGCACATACATAGACATTTTCACATGCTTCAAGTTGCTGGTTCACATGGTTTAATGGCTGTAAACCTACACATGAGAGCTACCAATGCTTAAAAAATATCATGTGAACAACCAATCATGCTATTTGTACCCGTGCTCATCAATTATCCCTAACATGGATTCTAGACATTTTTGCACATATAAACATGATGATAACAACATAAATTACTGATTTCACATGGTTTCAGATTGGTCTCACATGGATTTCAATATCATATCCTCACATTAGAATTTCACATTTTCTTTACACAAGTTTCTCTTTCACATGGTTGCACTTTGCACATACACATTCACATTGTTCACTTACACATTTACACAGAACATACACATTACAATTACACATTACACATTTTAGGTGCCGTGACACATAGTCCAAACCACCAAAGAAGGACATATACACATCACATTACACATAGACGCCATCTAGGCATTCCAATGGCGACTCTTGGACTGCGCAGACCGGGAGAACAAGTCTCCACCCTAACCAGTGGTACTTGTCCACCTCCAGGATTTCCCCCTAATGCCCTTAGGGTCACTTACACATTGAACTTTCTCAGGGGGACTTTTCTCTGATACAGTTCCACTGCCCTCTACGGAAGCAGTGTCACATTGGCACAGTTACACATTTACACATTTTACCGATTTACACATGGTTTTACACATATCACTTTTCATCTCATTCACCTTCTCACTCACATGCATATCTCTATTTTTTTCTGACATGGCACTACAGATTTCAGGAGTTTAACACACAGTAAATGCACTAATAGGTTGGGTTAAACCATATTACACATAACGTACATAGATTATTACATTTCACATGAAAAATACATAACTCCTTATATACTGGTCCAAATGACCTGAAATTTTAACCACATGCTATTTTCGGGTTCAAGGTCATACATTCAATTTTTCAGATTTTTCTGAGCTAAATAGAATTTACAGAAAATAAAATACCTATTTCGCATGCCATTCACAATTTAGGTTGACATGGAGTTTAACACATCATGCATTTTTACCACTTACTGTTTGAACAGAGACTACTGTTATATACATGATCTGAGAATACAGAATTTCCCTAAATCATACAACTATAGATCGATCACCACAAATCATTCTTACATGCCTTTCTATTTACCGAACCGAATTTATTAGCAATTATACAAGCATGGACAATTTATCAAAAACTGAGTACATGTATACTGATCCACTAATCTTCATGATCTAATAAAACTGAGGCATTCAGACTAATCCTAATCATAAAGCATAAATTGGCAAGATCATCAACAAGTCATGCTTACAAATTCATGGAATACAATCTTCTAACATCCACCACCACACATCACACTCATCCACACACCACATTTAACAATATACATAGTGTATAGGGTTACCATATATCCTCATTCACGGAAACCATACCGAAAATAGTTGTATAGGAAGGCAGAACAGGTCACTGTCTGTCCAGAGGAACTTGGCGGCGGTCTCTGGCCGCTGACTCAGTGTCAGCGGCATGGTCGATGGACGCCAAGCATGATATCAGCGTCCATTGACCTTGCCGTCAATGCAGGTCTGTGCAGAAACACAGACCCGAGCTCTCAAGTTTGGGTGAATGTGAGGGTCTAGGACTCGAGGGAAAATTCTAAAAAGTAGAAACGACCTAGACACATACGGGGACATTATGGTTAGGTCACTGCCTTTTAGAAAATGCTCAAATGGATCAAAGGTGCTCGGAGAAGCCCTCCTTGGGCAGTCCAAGAAGGTGCAGAAATCCCTCCTAGATCTTCTTCCTCCGGGCTCCTGGATGATCTCCACACCAAGGGGATGTCGGGGAAGCCTCCCCTTTGCTCCAGCTATCCTCTTGTCGTGGAAGATGGCCGGATCTAGCTCCAGGAAGTCGGATCTTTGGGTGCAAAAGGGTGGGGTTTCTCACAGCTCAGAACTAGGGTTTTTTCTCTGGTTTCTCTCTTGCAAAGGTGAAGAGAGGTGGGAGAGGCAGATCCGGGTTCAGACATAAGGGGAGGCCCCTCTCCCACTCACAGGGGGACAAGACAGCTCTCAGAGCCGTTGGGGACAGCTCCCCAATGGCTGAGCTTTCTTGTTTCCGGAATTTCTGGCTCTGCTGCGCATGCAGGCCAGAGAAATAGACGTCCATATCGTTAGACGCCAGGATTAGTGTTGGCGTCCATGTCTGGACGCTGACACCACCTCAACGGCTAGGGGTTGACGCCAAGATGGCCTTCGGCCAGAAGTCTGAAATATGCAGGAAAACCATGCATACCATGCATATATACATGCAATATGTTCACGGTAGTGTATCTATACTATCACCATTCAATATGCATTATTTACATATAGTATAAACACATGCACACGTAATTGTACTAATTAATACGTACGTAAGTATGTATATACATACACAAGCACAAATATACACACACACAAATACAAATAATGCGATGGAAATTGAGGGCCTTACAGAAGGTGGACCCTGTGCACGCTACGACGCGGCTCCGAACTGGACGACGGCCGAGAAACGTCCTGTTCGCCTTCACCTGTGGGGGAGGGGTGAGCCTCGCTAGTCAATGGCTCAGTAGGGAACTCCCCCAACACCAAGCAAACCCAACACAGGTACGAAAGCAGTAAACTATACTAACAGTTTATAGAACAGCTAAGCAGGATATTAAAGCTGTAAATATACTCACCGTCTGCCGACTAGGTAAAACAATTTTAATAAATAAACGGCAAAACCAAACAGGTATACGAGCTAAAGTAGAGTCCGCCACACTTGCGCCACGTGAACTGGTTCGCAACACCAGTGACTGACTCGGACAACACACACAGGTCTACCTCTCAGTCTCGCAGCCACGGACGAAAGGTCCAGCTGCCGCTCCACGTGAAAAGGTCAAGCAACTGTGGAGACCAACTAAACACCACCACCTGCGGACCGCACGGTCGCATGCCCACGCCTGGCACCTCCAGAGACCCTAGCCCGGGCCCTCTAGAGTGAGGCACTGGAGAAGGACTAGCTGGGGACCAGTGTCGACTACTGGTGTCCGTACCCCCAACTACGAGCGCGCTACAAGTGACCAAAAGACAAGTACAACAGTCACTGTCCCACTGTCGTCTTTCCCTCAGCCGGACGTACAACTCAAGCAAAGGAGTGAGAGTGTCCAGGTCAGACGACACAGACCTCGACGGTACAACACAAGTACCGGGACAAAGCCCCGAGCTAACAGCCTGGCTCACAGAGAACCTGGGGTGTAACACCCCCCCTCCGACATCACACAAATACATACATAACCTTTGATCAGAAGAGGGGTTACGCTGACAAACTTTCGTTATGGGTAGATATATCCGTGCAATGCACAAAACTGGCAAACCATTCCACAAGGTATCTTCGAACACATTATACTTCACAATGTAACAAAGTATTAATATCATTATTTACAAAAGACAAGTTTCTCTCTCTAACTTAATACATCATCAACTAAAAGAAACTACTAAAACTACATTATTCTTCTTCATCTCTTCATCGTCCGCAGCGGAATTAGGATTCACATGTAGCTGAGATTATACACACCTTCAATCTGAAAGGGTTGGAGGAAACAAAGGCGTGAGTCGGAATGACTCAGTAGGTGACAGTAAACATAAAGATAAGAGTTTCAAATTTTTAGAACTTCAAGAGTATTCAGAAAGTGCATATATGGATCAAAACATAATTGCTCATGAATTTCATACTTAACAGAAACATATAGCTCAAATTGATTTCATAATGAGCTCAAACGAATATCAGAACAAAGTCATATTTGTCTTTCAGAATTCAGACCATAACTTAATTTGGAAACAAATTCGACAGGCATCACTGCTCTCAAGAGGTTACTATATAGATGTAATATACCATCCTCAGTGCCTAGGCGATTCCAGCACCTTAGATCTTGTTCATTGCGCAAGAACATGGTATAATTATTTTATTACCCACCATCGTCGATTCCTTGACTTGGATTTACATACGTACAAATTGTCGCCCTCAGCTGATCACAAGTAGCGGGTGCTACTACAAGTGATCCTAAACCCTCTTTTGAAGAGAGCACTGTCTTCAGATCATAACTTCCTTTCATGAGCATAACGGAAATGGAAATCCAAAAGTAGTTTTGGTTGAGAATTAATACAAATATCTTAGTGACAAAGTAGCTCAGAGTTCAAGAGTATAAGAAAGACAATTGGCTGAGATAGGGTTATGACTCAAGCCAATAACTTCAGAAGATTTGAATTATATAAGAATCCAAAAGAAAATGAAGATCCATAATGGTCATCATCACACACTCATCCTTGTAATGAATCAAGGTACACAAGGATTTACTCAAGGTTCATACACAATAGTTAAGGAACTCTGTTCCTTTACTAATTTCAGAATTTGAGAATCTTACAAGAACAATCTTGTTCGGAACTTTGAAGGAATGGTTCATGGTGGAAGAAAAGTAACATGACTGATTCTTGTAGGTGTTTAGGTGGTAAAAACCACAAAATTTAGGTGGTCCATTGGTTGGAATAATTGGGTAAGATTTACAACAAGAAATGAAGCAAAACAAGTGCTGGAAACATGATACTGTCAGCACCTGTCGACAGGCAAGAGCTTGTTGTCGACAGGGGCTGGTTTCCAAAACTGGAATTTCAGTTTTGTGTGTTCATGTCGACAGCAAGCCATGGGCCTGTCGACAGCAACACACAGTGATGGTTTTTTGGTTTCTGGAATGGGTTCCTGTCGACAACCACAAGTTTGTCTGTCGACAGGTCTTGTGCAAACTTTCAGAAATGGTTATAAACCAACTATAAATGATACTAAGAAACTTCTTCTATTATTCCTAACATGATTAGGACTTAATCCAAACATAATCTTAGCCTCAAACATGAAGCTATCATGACAAGAGAATGGAAGATAAATACATGAAATGTGGTTCATATGGTTGATCTTTCAAGAAGACAAATTGAAAGGAAAGTTCAAGGAAAATGGAATGGAAAGTCTTTCTCTTAGACTCTCTACTCTTTTCCACTAAACACTTATCAAGTTTACTCATTTAAAACTTCCATAATCTTTCAATATTCCAATTTCACAAAGAAGAAAGAACCATCATGGTTCTGTCTACACTACACAAAAGACTTGATATAACTTCAGATTTTTGGATCAAGTTGAAGAAAGAAGGAACAAACTGTGACTTTCATGGATTAAAAAGTAACTAAAACATGATGGAGAATATAGTTCTATCATGAACATACTCTCAGAATTACAGAGTAATAGATACAAGGTAAGCTTCACTTTAAACAATTAATCCAAGGGCGTGGAAAGGATGAGGATTAGGAATTGAATCCTACCTAGCTTAACCAAGAAGAAGAATGACTGAAAGTGAAGGATTAAGCAAGTGGAGCTTGTTATTGTAACAGCAACAACCTCCAATATGATTTTCCAGTTGTTCCTTAGCAATAGTTCCAGTAAAAACTTGAACAGGAACTAGTTGCACGAAAGAGAGAGACAGCAGTTCACACCAAAGCTGCTTCTGCACAAGGTTTAGCACTCAAAACCACCTCCTAACCTGAGATCACCCAACTCAATAGCAGCAGCATAACAGTAGAAGGTTTCAGAAAGATAGATACGAAGGATCTTGAGGTGTATTTATAACCCCAGAAATCTGCATGCACAACAGCACGTTAGCAGCTAACGTGTCTCGGTAAGAATTCTTTTACCCATGTTTTAACACGTAGCCCATGCATATTTATCACGGCTACACGCACACAGTAGTAATTATAACCATTTCCCAAGTGTGGTGGCTCTTTAAGAGCCTTACACGTATCCCACTAGAAAATCCAAAAAAATTGCTTACTGTAATTGACCCATAATTCAATTGGTCCAATGATCACTATACAAACACATCTAAATGGTGTCCATTTAAGTTCAAATTTCAACCATAACCTAATGTGATGGTTTTACAAATTGTAGTGATTTTAGTTTAATTTTTAGATTTTATTTTACAGTAGGTGAAAATTCACCCGAAAAATGGTCGCGTCGACTTAATCTCGAAATCCGTACGTCAAAAAATTCAGATAAGTACATTTCTGACTTCTCCACATTTTTATGGAAATTATGGTGTTCTCGGATTTTATTTCGTTACAGTTTTCCGGTGTCGCCCTGTCGGGGTGTACGACAGAAAGTAGTACCTGGGTATGATAAAGTGTCTTAAACATACCCTTAATCCTAAATATCACAATTTAAACCTAATCGGTTTGCATAAAAAAATTTTCTAAGCAAATCATGGTATTTAAAATTTGAGGGCATTACATGGGGCACCCAACTGGAGAGGTAACCACGGTAGGCGTTGCACTACTCGCCACGTATACAAAACCACGTGCACGTCACACACAAACCACGTGAAGTCTCGTACAAAACCTCGTGCACTGATAGTTCACCACACGTGAACACCACGTAAACACGTAAAGAACTAGCTAGGGCTGTACCTTGTACTCTAGTCACAGAAACCTCATGCACACCAACACACCCACATGCACAGGTGCCAACATACCGCTCGTTATTTTTAAATATTCAATATAGCAACATTTAAATAAATGCATGCTGGCGGCAACATCGACTGCCGTCGATGAGATGTAAACGGCAAGATATCTGGCCGTCAATCTCCTAGCTGAAGAACCTGGCGTCAATCGATGTTGACGCCAAGCTCCTCAACTCCAGTTCCTGTAGAAACCCTAAATCGATTCTACAGGCATTCTCGGTCCCGAAACCATCGAGAAAATATGAGGAAATACTTCCTCTAACATCCACACACTATAACCAAACCGTAACAGCATGTTTCACTACTCAATCAATCAAACCACCCATTAACCCGCATGGAACACTTCCTTCCCAGAAATGCTATTATCACGTCGTTTCATGCTTTCAGAATACATTAAAGCGATTAGAATGAACTAAAGGGATCGTCCCCTACCTCAGGACACGCTTAAACCTCATAAATCCTCCCGTTTCGCACCAAATCCTCCGCGAGCTTCTATGGGAATCACGCCTCGCACTGGCATTTCCTGGCACAATTGGTCACGGCACTCGTTCCACGATCCCCTAACCAACCTTTAGCAACCTTTAGAAGCAGTAGGGGAGCAAAGGCGTGAAAGTAGGGCGAAGAAGAGGGAGAATCCGAGTGGAAAAGCTTCCCTCGGGTGACCCTATATTCTACAGGTCGCACAGGTTGGTGTCAACCCTGACGTCGCTTAGAGAACCGCCACCATAAACGTCCACAAAGTTTGACGTTAAGTTCATAAGGTTGATGTCACCTTCGATGGACGTCAAACCAGTCAACGACCACACCTGGCCGTCAACCCCTAATTAGCTACAGCAGGTCCTATCTTGTTTCAGGACCAAACCTGCGCCAAACTTGCACACACCACACGTCCAAACCACACTGGCCTCACAAAGGCTACTACAACCATTACACACATGATCCATAAGGATCCGAAAAGCATGCGACGTTGCACCTAGAGTTGGCTAATTTTGTGTTGAAAGTATATGTAGGTGAAGTTCTAGCATATTAAGGTGATTGATGAGTATTTATAGGTGAGATTTGAAGAATATTTAGATGAATAGTTAACCACTTTGGGTGAATGACAGAGCTGACTATTCTAGTGTTGAAAGTATATGTAGGTGAAATTCTAACATATGTAGGTGATTGCTGAGTATTTATAGGTGAATGGGAAGCATATGCAGGTGAATAGTTAACCACTGTGGGTGAATGCTATAGTTGACTATTTTGTTGCTGAGAGTATATATAATTGAGATTCTAGCATATGCAGATGATTGCCGAGTATTTATTGGTGAATGTACATTATATGTAAAGGAATAGTTAGCCACTGCAAGTGAATGCCAGAGCTGGTTATTTAAGTGTTGAAAGTATGTGTAGGTGAAATTCTAGCATATGTAGGTGATTGTTGAGTATTTATATATGAATGGCAAATGTACACAAAAGAATAGTTAACCACCTTGGGTAAATACCAGAGCTGGCTGCTTTAGTGATGAAAGTATATGTAGTGTCAGCGGGGGGACATCCGGGGCCCTTGGTATGCTCGGAGTTCAACTAGTGCCATTGTGTCGAATACCTTGGGTTTTCTTTAAAAATAGCATTATTTGATAACTTTTTTAGTTGAATAACAGTGTAAAAAATTTAATTCTTAATGTAACACACTTTTGACAGTCAACCATCGCGCCAGCACATGTGCATGCATTAAAATTTTTTAAATACAAAATTTAATTATTAGTTGACCAATTTTTTTACCTACCCTTCCCTCTGCATAATTGTTTAGGAAACATCAAATTAATTCGTTTAGATTTTTTTGAGTCTTAATTTTATATTTAAATGATGTTCAATCAATATAAAATTTCAAACACAAGTTAATTGGAAGGTGATGCATTTTATGGTGATTTTTGTTTAATTTCTCAATTTTTTTTTGTGAAGTGAAAATTACTTAAAAAATTAATAAATGGACTTAATCTCAATATCCATGCACTAATAATTCTTAATGTTTATATATTTGAAATCAACATATTTTTTTGGTAATTATAGTGGCTTCAAATTCAATTCCATTATTGAAGTCCGGAGATGTCCCGTCGCGGTGCGCACATCCAAAAACAACTCTGAAGTTATATTAATAATGAAAAAATATTTCTAAATCAAAAGTAAGAATACCAAATCTAACTTCTGTTCAAATTGAACTGAACTGACCAACTCAATTTGATTTGACTCAATTTTTTGGCTTGAACCAATTTAAATTATGTTCCAGTCTGTCATCTTCCACCTCTTCTCAAACGATGTTATAATTGGGTCAATTTAATTTGACTCTCAGAGAGTCGACTGGCCTAGAACACCTTCATGGGATTGGTTGTTTTTGCAGGTCGGGTCATCTTTGGCCGATGGAGGGTGCTTATTCCCTCTCTTAACAATCAAGAAATCACCCTCTCAACTTGGACCTTTGGAGGCTGACTCATCAATGCTCTTATTGAGACTAAACTCATCATTGGTGTTGTTTGTGGGAACAAGTAAAATACCATGGCTCCATCTGAAGCAAAGACACAACTTGGTCAGAGGATTCTGATGCTCGGGAGGCTGAAGTAGCCACCTAGATCGAAAACACGGTCTCTACTGTCTCTCTGGAGCAGTCCTAGGCTCTTACTTAATAGGTTGCAACCTAAGGGAGGTAGTCAAGATCTTGGTGGCACTTATGGAGCTCATAGAGGCACTCACCTGCCAACTAGCTTCCTCCTCTTGAGCTAGAGGGACAACTCCTAAGGTCATCTAAGATCCACCCCCCGTGGTGCTAGTAGTTCCCCGGCCACCCCAGCTGGCAGCTATCTTGGAGATGGATGCAGGGGTCTCCAATGACACTTCTCCACCACCCCCAACAAACCTCCAATGGATGACCTGCACAATGCAACAACTTGCCCCAGTCTCCATTGCCACTGGGGGGCTAGAGAAGAAGCTAGAGGAAGTTAAAAGATGCTTAGATGTTGGCTGGACAGCTCCTAGGGTCATTGGTGGCCCATCACATACCTTCGATCTTCCTTCACCAAAGAGATATTGATGGTTGCACACCTCCATCGGTTGGAGATGCTGAACATGAAACTTTATGATAGAACCATAGATCCGTCTGATCACTTGGATCGATTCAACATCCTTCTATCCTTTGAGGGGGCCTCGAATGAGGTCAAATGTTATGGCTTCCCAACCTTACTTGAAGGAGGAGCTGTAGCCTAGTTTAAGATCCTTGCCTTGTGCTCCATCTCAACCTTTTAGGTGCTTGACGCACAATTATTGGAGCACTACATGGGCTATGCCTGACCAACAAAGATCTTGGTCATCCTTCTTACCATTCAACAATAGCTCAACGAGTCATTCCTAGGATATATAGGGCACTTCCATGCTAAAACACTATAGATCCTGGGGCTTGATATACAACCTACCGTCCGCGACCTTGCTGAAGTCGCGGTGGATCGCGCCGCCGCGATTTCAAGAAGGCGGGCCGACCCTAAAAAGGGCCCTTTTGCCTTTTTTCCGGGGTGGTCCTTCCCTCTATGCATGACACAGGTCTCTTCTATAATCGTTATAAAATCGCACGGTGCTCCAAAAATCACAAAACCAATTTTAAACGAAAGTAGACATATAGATCTATCAACATGCATGATTAATTTGAAAATAGACAAGGTTTAGATATGCTGTGATCAAGTTATATTTTGATGACCTAAACATGCATAGTCAAGGTTCAACGAATTAATTAGAGACGGATATATGATGAAAATTAGGAACCATCGGCGTTTGAAAGCTAACATGATGTAGTATTTATGAGGATTTTCTCATGGCAGGGGACAAGCATGCTCGAGGTTTAAGAGTAAACATGAAGGGTCAGGTACATGGAACTGACAAGGATTCAAAGAATTAATTCTCCCTCATGGGAGATCGAAATGGAGCGAAACTAGAGGGTTTTTGCTCGGGAACATGAAGTCTTCATAGGGTAATTTTTTACACGATTTATGCCTACGAGATTGCCTATCTTTTTCGTGGAGTAAGAAAACTAGAGTTTAATGACGAAAATAAGATGAAATCCCTTGCTCCAATCCTTCTTCTCCAAGCTCCTCACGTCCCGAATTCCTTCTCCTCGTTCCTCAGAGCTCCAACTGTGGTCTATGGGTTGCTAGGGCCGAGTTTAGGGTGTTTTGGTGCTTATTAGAGTCTTTCTATCTAAAACTCCTTCTTCCTTTTAAAAATCAAATTTCCCTATTATCTCCCACTTTCTCTTATTTATCCACCTAATTAGGAAGAGGGTGAGGCCTAATCTCGTGGCCAAAGGGTTAGGATGGGATAAGAGCTCTTGATTTAGATAAATACAAGTTATTTAGTATTTATCCTAGTCTTTTACTATTAATTTAATTAATTCCGAATTTGACTTAATTACCACCCATCTCATGGTGGGCTATCCCTATTGGGCCCATTCTTTCTTGCTTGGGTCATTAGTATAACCCATTAGTAATTTTACTTAATGGGTATTATTTTATTCCCTTTTATCCTATTTATTTTCTATTTATTTCCCTTTATTCAATTAAATCAATTATCTCATTTATTTAAAATGAAAATTTTATTTTATTTGGGTTTTAAAAATCAAGGGTGCTACATCCTCCCCCTCTTAAGAAGAATTTGATCCCCAAATTCATATGATCATAAGTGGAAGATTGACTTACTAAATAACTCTGGATAATTCTGTCGTATTAATGTTTCAGTCTCCCACGTGGCCTCTTCAACTTCATGATTTCTCCATAATACCTTTACCATGGGTATAGATCTATTCTGAAGCTGTTGCATCTTCTTATCCAAGATCTTCACTGGCCTTTCTTCATAGGTCATGTCCTTGTTCAAAATAATGTCATCATAGCTAATTACGTGTGACAGATCATATATACATGTACTTCCTCAGCATTGATACATGAAAAACATTATGTATGGTTGAGAACTGGGGAGGTAGAGCCAGCCGATATGCTACCTCGCCAACTCGCTCCAACACTTCAAATGGACCTATGAATCTTGGTCTCAATTTGCCTTTCATTCCGAATCTTTGGAATCCTCTGGTCGGGGATACCTTCAGCATCACATGATCTCCGGCTTGAAATTCTAAGTCTCTCCTTCTCTTATCTGCATAGCTCTTCTGCCTGGACTGAGCTACTTTTATTCTGTCTCTGATAATCTGTATATCCCTACTAGTGCTTTGTACCATGTCTGGTCCCAGCCATTGTTGTTCACCTACCTCATTCCAGCACACCGGTGATCTGCAGCTTCTGCCGTACAATGCTTCAAACAGTGCCATTTTAATGCTGGCCTGATAACTGTTGTTGTAGGCGAATTCAATTAGGGACAGCTTCTCATTCCAATAACCTTCAAAATCTATAGTGTAGGCACGAAGCATGTCTTCCACAATTTGATTTGTCCTTTCTGTCTGTCCATCCGTCTGTGGGTGGAAAGCAGTGCTAAAATTGAGTTTAGTACGCAACGCTCTCTGAAGTCCCTTCTAGAATCTAGATGTGTATCTGGGGTCACGATCTGAGACAATGGACACGGGGACTCCATGTAATCTCACAATTTCCTTTACATACAAAGATGCTAACACATCCACACTCCAGGTGCTCTTAATGGCAAGGAAATGTGCGGACTTAGTCAAACGGTCCACAATGACCCAGATAGCATCGAGTCCACCACGAGTTCGGGGTAAACCCATGATGAAATCCATACAGATGCTTTCCCATTTCACTCGGGTATGTCCAAGGGTCTAAGTACACCCACAGGACGACGGAGTTTGGCTTTCACCTGTTGGCAAGTGAGGCAGTGTGCAGCATGCTCATTCACCTCACGCTTTATGTTTGGCCACCAAAATGACCTTTTCATGTCTTGATATGTAACAGACCGGGGTATTTATGCCCATTAAGGCTCCATATCCAGATCCGCCTCCCGCGAACGCACTGAAGTGTCGCAAGGGATATCTCACACACGAGTCCAGTAAGAGTACAAAAAGACAAACCACAAGAATATAAGACACAAGAAAGTACATGTGCTCATATCTGTTCACAAATTTGTACAACTGTCCCATTACATTAAAACATGTCCAATTAAAAAGAGTACAACTACCTGGGGCATACCCCGAGGGAGCACAAGCTCACACAACCCTAACTACTAAACTACTGCTGGTGGTACAAGTCTGACGCAACGCCACTGCAAGCCAAACACACGGCAAGCCCTGAAAAGAACTGTAGGGGAGTGAGTCTCAACAAGTCACTGGCTCAGTAGGGGCTACCCAAAACAACACTGTAACCACAGACACCTCGACCCCAATGGGTCTCATTGGCAACAACAATAGCCAAACCATTTCATGCTCACATCATTACAATAAATAACAATTTAACATGCTCATGATAATAAACATAAAGTCCTCAGAAGAAAAGTAGGACTACAGGACTAACATAATATCATTAGTCAGCCAACAACCAAAGTGCCTAAACACAGTCTCACTGGCACACTGCTACAACAACGGGTTGCCTAAACTATAAGCCACACAGGCAAGTCACTGCCCAGGCTACAAGCTTCACAGGCGAACCTCAAACACTTGAGTAATAGGACTGCTAATAAAGAGCTGGTCCTTTATACTCCAACCATTTTACAACAGAACTACTCAAAGGTAATGGAACTGGCTAACACGAAGCCAATCCATAACACACTAAAGCTATAATTGGAATCATACCAAGATGAGTAAAACTCAAACTGTGGAAGGTCTCACACGGCCTCCACGGAGCATAGCTCAACTAAACCACAATATGCCTAGGCCATAAGCCTCATCGGCAAATTACCCATAAAGGTAACATAATTAATAATCACAAACTAATCCACAATAATATATAAACAAAGATCTACTTAGAATAGTTAGGATACAACAAGTGGCAGGTCAAACCAAAGACCTCCACAACACACAAGTACCGGAAAGATTGGTACACAATGTACCACCACAAAACTACAAAGTAACCTTCGAAGGAAAATAGGTACCTACTACTCTGAGGTACCACAACTCAAACACCCAAAACAAGGGTACAAGTAGGTGATAAACACCACACTGATCCATAATTATATTATATTTTAATTAAGCACAATATTACAGGTGAAACCTTAATCGACGAGTCACACAAACCACAACTGTGCCAACACCAGGGCACACCTCGAACTGGTCAAACCTCGACCACGAGTCACAAACTCACAAACACAATCACTGGCAAAGCACGAGTCAGAAAGAACGACGCCACCACACGGGAACAGATACTGGCTGATCAGGCCAATATCCAACCCGGACAACACAACACAAGAACAACCTCTCAGTCTCGCAGTCACGGACGAAAGGTCCAACTGCCGCTCCACTAGGAAGAAGTCAAACAACTGTGGAGACCAACCAACACCACACCTGCAGACACACAACTGCAGGCCCATGCCTGGCACCTCTAGAGTCTCTGGCCGGAGCACTCTAAAGTGAGGCACTGGAA
The DNA here is from genome assembly GCA_014218235.1 of Colocasia esculenta. Lineage (NCBI taxonomy): Eukaryota > Viridiplantae > Streptophyta > Magnoliopsida > Alismatales > Araceae > Colocasia > Colocasia esculenta. The sequence continues at coordinate 76,699,892 of CM024759.1, read as the reverse complement.
AACAGGACTAGCTGGGGACCAGTGTTGACTACTGGTGTCCGTACCCCCAACTACGAGCGCGCTACAAGCGACAAAAAACAACTCTGGGAAGTCGCTGCCCCACTGTCGTCTTTCCCTCAGGGACGTACAACTCAAACTCAGGAGTGAGGGTGTCCAGGAAGACGACACAGACCTCAACGGTACAACACAAGTACCGGGACAAAACCCAAGCACAACAAACACACGTGCCTGGCTCACAAAGAACCTGGGGTACCGACTAGAGAGGCATTCCGGAATAGGCGCCGGACCACCACACTCGGCTAGCACAAACCACGATATTTACATATATAACCTTACTTATAATTCACAATATACAAGTGTTAGGATTAGCTTAACATCGGTCACCGTGTGACCCCAAAGCTATCCCACACCAACACATAACTGAACCACAAACTTGCCTATCATTGGTCACGAAATAACCTTCGTGGCAAAACAGACCACTTAACACATAAATCAATATAACACTATTCGAAAGACAACAACAAATCAGGGCTAGGTCCACATATGACCTTCACTGTCCAAACACCACAAATTCATGGATAGGCTCACACAAGAACCTCACTGCCCAGTTACTACGATAAATTACCAGAATTATATTACAACAGAGTGTGTAGCACACACACACTCAAACCACGTAGACAATACGTGTATATTACACCCGGGATGGTGTACCACACGTCTTTCACGTAAACCACATGTCCAACACATGGACAACGCACTCCAAGAGTGCCACGAGTGCCAACACACCACACATACCACGGAAAGCGATTATGTACATCACATATCATTTACGTAAAACATGCCATTACATGAGCAGTATGCTCCAAGAGCATAACAAGTGCACTGGCTCACAACGGTCATCGCCATGCACACACAATACACAATATTCATAACCAGGAAAACTACGTAAACACACTGCATGGATACATGCACAGGTTGGCGGCAACATCGACTGCCGTTTGAAGGAAGTAAACGGCAAGCGATAGCCGTCTATCTCCCGGCTGGTGATCTTGGCGGCAAGCGATCTGACGCCAAGTTCTCCGGCCTAAAACCCTGCAGAAACCCTAATCCAGTTCTACAGGTTTTCAAACCATTTAAACTACAGAAAAACACATAAAAACCGTTCCTTTAACATACTAGAACCCGGAACAACCCATTACAACATGCTTTACACCTAAATTCATCAAACCACCCTTTAACCCCGCATGGTACGACTTGATCCGAAAATATAATAAAAATGCTGGTTCAAGTGATTAAGTCGTGTTTTAATGTTTCTAACAAGCTAACAGGGCTCGACCCCTACCTCAGAAACGCAATTAAACTCCCGAAGAACTCGAATCACGCCGAAACCCGAGAAACGTCCCACGAAACCGCGCTCCAATCCGTCATTCCCCACCCGATCTGCCGCTACCACGCGCACCACGACCTTCCCACGAGCTCCGCCGACGTCAGAACTCGCGAAGAAGCTCAAGGGTGAAGGTGGGGGAAGAGGAAGGGAGAGAGGGGGAAAGAACAGAGCTCGGGTCTGCCATAAAAACACAGGCATGCCAGGTTAACGTCAACCCTTTGGCCGTTTAACCAGACCGCCACAACTAGACGTCCACAAAGCCTGACGCCAAGTTCAACAGTCAACGTCCTCATCGATGGACGTTAACACCATGTTAACGGCACACCACTGTCGTCAACACACAGTCGACGTCACCACCTGGACGCCAACACACTGTGTCCAGCAAGCTGAACACCAACGCGGATCAAACCAAACCGGTAAGGATCTAGCAAGAAACACACCACACTAATGGGCCTCACATGGGCACTAAACCCACTAAACCTGGATCCACGGGGATCCGGAAAACGCGCAACGTTACATGATACATCTTGGTTGTGTCTGGATGTATGGTATACCTGGTCTTATGGGCTTCATCCATCAAATTTCTCTTCAGTCTTCGTTGTCAGGCATGCAAGTCCTGGCTTGGAATAATATCCTTCCATCTTCAGCGATGGAGAAGTCTGGCTTGTCGCCTATGGTCTCTCTGACTCTGACTAGGAATGGATCATTAGCCTGCTGCTCTCTGATCTCGGCAAAAATGTCCGGTTGTGCCCTAAGGTTGGCAACTATCATCTTATCGCTTCTCTACTCAATGTTTAGATCCAGATTGGCGAATTGCTCTAACAATTGCATCTCGCCCATGACTAGACAGGATAAAGAAGCTACTGGCTTCCTACTGAGTGCATCAGCTACTGCATTACCTTTGCATTGGTGATATTGGATATTGAAATCAAAATCTTTCAAGTACTGCAGCCATCTCCATTGTTGCATATTAGTTCCTTCTGAGAAAATAGGTACTTCAAACTCTTATGGTCAGAGTAGACAATAAATTGCTCCCCATATAGGTAATGTCTCCAAATCTTAAGTGCAAATACCACCGCAGCCAATTTTAAGTCATGGACTAGATAGTTGACTTCATGTGGCTTCAACTGTCTTGAAGAATAAGCTATCACCTTTTCGTTCTGCATTAATATGCAGCCTAGACCGATTCCAGATGCATCAGTGCAGACTGAGAATCCTGCGCCTTCGACTGGTAATGTGAGGACAGGTGCAGATGTCAACAATTTCTTGAGTGTCTGAAAGCTCTTCTCGCACTCCTTGCTCCAGACATATAGGTTCTCTTTCCGCGTAAGATGCGTAAGAGATACAACTATCTTGGAGAAGTTTTTTATGAACCGTCTGTAATATCCAGCCAGTCCAAGAAAGCTCCTGATCTCTGTGACATTGGTGGACCTTTCCCAGTTAAGCACAACTTCTACCTTGGAAGGATCGACAGCGATACCGTCCTTGGAAATAACGTGGCCTAGAAATGACATCTCCTCGAGCCAGAATTCACACTTGCTCAATTTAGCGTAGAGTTGGTTGTCCCGCAAAATCTGCAGAGCAATCCTTAGATGCTCCTCATGCTCTTCTTTGGTCTTGGAGTATATGAGAATATCATCAATAAAAACCACGACGAACTTGTCGAGGTAGGGCCGATAAATGTTGTTCATTAGTTGCATGAAAGCTGCAGGAGCATTGGTTAGTCCAAAAGGCATGACTACAAATTCATAATGATCGTACATGCTCCTGAAAGCCGTATTGTAAATGTCTGCATCTTTAATCCTCATATGATGATATCCCGATCTAAGGTCAATCTTAGAAAAATATGTTGCTCCTGATATCTGATCAAATAATTCATCGACACGTGGCAGAGGGTACTTGTTCTTGATAGTGAGATTGTTCAATTGCCTGTAATCGATGCATAACCTCATGGATCCGTCCTTCTTCTTGACGAACAACACTGGTGCTCCCCAAGGAGAAGTACTTGGTCTAATAAAACCCTTTTCTAGAAGATCCATCAGTTGCTCTTTCAACTCTTTCAATTCAGCGGGGGACATCCTGTAGGGTTGCCGTGAAACCGGTGCAGCTCCAGGTACGAGATCAATAGAGAAATTTACATCTCTCTCGGGTGGAATGCCTGGTAGCTCATCGGGAAACACGTCGGGATATTCTTGTACTATATGAATGTCTGATATTTTTATTGCTTTCTTTTCAACCACAATTGCGGCAAGAAATGCCACACAACCCTTTCTTATCATGTTTTGTGCCTTTATAGCAGAGACGAGAGATAAGTGTCTCTTGTGTCTACGTCCCGTGAATGTCAGCTTAGGGAATTCACTAAAAGTAATCTTCCCTCTTCTACATTCAACACAAGTCCAATAAGTAGATAGCCAATCGACTCCCAGAATAACATCGTACCCTCTATGGGAATACAAATCAGGTCAGCTCTAAGCACGGTTGGCTGTACCGCGGCAAACCGCGCGGTACGGCCGAACCGTACCGTGCCTGGGGCTCAGCGAGCCCAGGCACGGTCGGGTCCCCAATGGGGTGACCCGAGTGTGCCGCTGCGGTACGCAGCGGCACACCACGGACCGGACCGGTCCGGTTCGGTCCGGTCTCTTTATTTTATGTTTTTTTATAGTTTTCTGTAGTTGGTGTATTAAAGTGATGTAAATGATGTCCAATTAAGATAAAAATTTAAACATAAGTTAATTAAGAGATGATATAAATTATAATAATTTTAGTTTAATTTTTTAAATTATTTTTTTATCAAATAAAAATTATTTCAAAAATTAGTAAATCGACTTAATCTCAACATCTAAGGGATCTAATGGTGTCTAATGAGAGAAATTTCAAACATAAGCTAATTAATAGTGATAAAATTGTAATAATTTATTAATTTTTTAAATTAATTTTTTATCAAGTAAAAACTGTCTCAAAAATCATTAGGTCGACTTAATCTCGACATCTATGCATCAATAACTCATGATATTTATATTTTTAGAATCAGTACATTTTTCTAGTAATTATGGTGACTTCATATTTGACTTATTTTCGAAAGTAAATGCCGTCCCGTTGAAGTACGCGCACAGATAGTTACCGTACCGCGACAAACTCTGTGTGTACTTAAGGAGTCTAAATAGTATCTAAATGAGATATAATTTCAAACATAAACTAATTAAGAGATGATACAAATTATAGTAATTTTATTAATATCTGGATCAATGGCATTATAAATGATAGCCCAGTGTCATACTCAGAAGTGCGCGCTCCGACAGGACGACATCGAAAAACTATAACGAAAATGAAATCTGAGACACCATAATTTTCATACAAATGTGGTGATATCAGAAATGTAAATATCCGGAATTGTTGACGTATGGATTTCGATATTAAGCCGACGCAACTATTTTCGGGCGATTTTTCACCCAGTGTAAAATAAATTCTAAAAATTAAAATAAAATCACCATAATTTGTAAAATCATCACATTAGTTATAACTAAAATTTCAACATAAATGGACATTATTTGAATGGGTTTACAGAGGATTTTCGGGTCAGCTAGTTTGTGGGTTAATTACGTCAGCATTTTTCTGGGATCTTCGGGCTAGCTAGTTTATGGTTAACTACGCCAAATCATTCTTCTCCATCTGCTACAGGCGGCAGTGGTGGTGGTGGTAGCATACGTTTTTCATTAGAGTCTGAGTTAACGCATGCTACCCAAGATGGTCGAGATCACGATGCTCCATGATTTGAATATTGAGGATGATGATGTGAATATTGTATTTGACTTGTATCATGATTATACTCTTAATATTTACATGAACACTAATTGCTTGTGTCATGATTTTAGTATGATTGTATGTATGTTAATGAATATTAAATGGTTGTGGTGGGTGACTTAAATGAGTAAATAAATTATTTATAATTTTCAACTTCTTTATGTGATGTTATTATGTTACTTATTTTCTTTTACAATTTACTCATCAAATATTAACTAAGTCACAAAATTAAAAAAAATAAAAACAGACCAATTTTCTACCGTACCTCAGCTGTACGGTACGTTCGATACGTACCGTACCCGAAAATACGGTACGGTCGATCCGAACGATACGGTGAACCTGGCTCTAAGGTTAAGTTCACAACCTTAACATCAGCTAAAGGAAAGTATTGTTGAGTTGAGCCTTTCTCCCAATGGTGTAGTAACAGGCAATTCAAATTGCATAGATGCAGGTTTTTCATTTAATGTATCAGCAAATGCTTGTGATATGAACGAATGTGTTGCGCCAGTATCAAAACAAACAAAGGCTGATGAGAAAAGACTGGTAGTGTACCTTCCACCACTCCACCTTCCTCGGTGGTGTCCACTTCTTGCAGGGCTGCAGTCAGCCTGGCTTCTTCTGTCCCATAGGACGCTTTTCATTTTCTTTCAGTAATGGGCATTCAGAAATCCGATGATCTCGGCTCCCGCCAACGAAGGCATGCACCTGCCTTCCTCCAGCATTCTTCTGTAGTGTGACCAGGCTTGTCACAGTGCTTGCATATCGGTTTGTTATTTGGGGCAGTAGGAGTGGGGACTTTAGGTTTCCTCTCCTGGCTTGTTCCATCAGTGATACTTAACGGCCTTTTCTTGCCGTTAGTAGGTTTGCTCGGCGCTCCTGAGGTCTGCTCCTTCTTGAACATTCTGCCCTTGATGCGCTCGGTGAGTTCAGTCGCATCCTCCAGGCATAAGGTCTCAGCCCGTTAAGAAAGCGCTTGGCCTTCATTCTCTCTGTGTTAACCAGATGATTGGCGTAGCGAGCCAATCGGAGAACTGTGCCTCATATTCAGCAACAGTCAGGTTGCTCTGTTTCAGAGCGGCGAACTCGACGGCTTTCCTCTCTTGAACTCTTTCTGAAAAATATTTGGAGTTGAAATGCTCCTTAAACTCATTCCACGTGAACTGTACGTCTGCCCTCGTAGCTTCAATGGACTCCCACCATGCACGGGCGTCCCTTTCAAGCTGGAATGTGGCAAGTAAAAGCTTATCTCCATCCACGCATTGCATAACGCAAAAAATACGCTCAGTCTCTTTGAGCCAGTTTTCTGCCTCATCGGGGTCGGTGGTACCGCTGAATCGGGGTGGATTCAGGTTGTAGAAATTCCGGTGCAATTCACCAGCTCCTCGGTTGTTATTGTTGTTATTGTTGGCTCCAGCCGCTTGAAGTAAGGCTTGAGTAAGCTACTGAATAGTCTGCTGCATATCGCGGATTGTGCACGCTCCGCTGCCATTGTTGTGTTTTAAGTTCCTTCAAAAGAGAATGTTTTATGTAAGTTACTGAGTTTGCACTAAGTTGTGCGTGTGTGAGTTCATTTTATCTTATTACCCAAGGTTCTACCCATCTCACATAGGTACGGATTTTAGACTCTAAGTCAAGTCAGGTCAAACCTAGATCATCCTATACTTAAGAATAACCTAGGCTCTGATACCACAAAACTGTAACGCCCCGACGCGGAATATCGGAGCATAATTACAGTTATTAAATAGTACAGAGCGAGAAAATAATACAGACCATTGCACAAATGGAATAATACTAAACAAACTCCAATTACATTAATAATCCTCCAAACTTTATTACAATCACTAACATCTCATTGACTTCATTGACTAACTATTACATCAACGTATCATAGCCTAAACTAGGGCTCAGAGCACTTTATTGAAAATCAAACTAATACATCAGGACTAACTGACTCATTCTATGCTATCTACTAAAGTAATGGTTGATGAATGGGGTCACTCTTGAGCATCCTCCTCAGTCCCAGCCTTGTGAGTGTGGTCATCATCAGACTCACCTGAAACACATTAAATAAAAATACAGGATGAGCGAATAACGCCTAGTAGGACTTAATATCTCATGAACACAAGTATGGTTTAAATAATTAATGTCTTAATGGCAGGCTAACTAGAGGGAATAGTCGTGTAAAACAAGTAACGATAACGAGAGAACAATAGCATCTGGCACAGGGAAAATAGCACAACGGGAATGATAATAGAATGGCCATGTAACGATATAACATGCAATTTTGCACAATGGTGCTCTAGTAACGATAATGATTGCACTTGTATAGATGGTACTTTGATTGTCATAGATTAATCTTGATAGTATGCTGGCAGTGGATGCATGCCGTAACACATCCTTGATCATTTTAACACCCATGGGCACTGGCACTTTTTGGGCGCTCCTCCCAGGATCTGATCGGGCCCCATTACGTTGGCATTAGTCATTTCTTTATCTTAGACAATCACAAGAATGGCCAATAGAGTACCAAGAGGAGATAAGAGTACTAGACGAGACAGAAGAGAGCGTAGAGAGAACGTGAACAGATGAGAGGATATAGAGAGCAGATGAGATAGGGGTATTATCATAAAATCACGTTAAACATCGATAGTAACGGTTGCACGGCACACCATTGCGGGCCGACAGTATGGTAGGAGTCACCACCGCCCACTAGCCGTACTGTGTACACAGGCTAGATGGTCTGGCGTGATCAAAAGATAAGGAAAGAACACACTAAGGCCATGGATCGTACTGATCCCTAAGGTCTAACGGTTTTAGGGTACAACCAGCTCGTCGGCAATGACGTGCGCCAAAGCCAAGAAGACTTATGGAGGCCTTGACAAGGAGTCCCTGGCCTAGTCAAGAGTATTCCCGATGGAGAGGTGGTCCAAGTCAAGAGAAAGGGTGTAGAAAACTGGTCCGTCGTGCCTCGAGTGCTCGAAGGCCGAGGGAAAACGGTAACAGTATTCAGAACTCGTGAATAAAACAAAGACAATTGTATTTAATTAAATAAGGAAATTTAGTCATTTATTTCGCTAATTTACCAGATATATTATTGAATAACTTATTAGGGTCAAATGGCAATTTATAATGTTATGTGTGTGCAAGTGTGAAGAAATCATAAGAGTATGATAAATCGTGTGAATAGCTTTTAAATAATTAAATTTCAAGTAATTTTTACCAAATGTAATATTCATGTTATTACTGTTCTCAATAGCACACAATTAAGGGTCAAATATGGTTTAATGGTATATAGATCAAGGGTATGGAAGTAATTTTAGGTTGTCTGGCGAAAATGTGAATCGCGTCGGGGGTCCCCATCGTGATTCAGGTCGCGACGGGCGGTCTAGTCGCGTTCGGCTGAACTGGCTGGACCGGCGCGGTTCAGGGGGAATCGCAGCGGCATGGTCTGCCGCGTTTCCATCGCGGCGGACCTATCGGCCGCGACCTTGCTGAAGTCGCGGCGGATCGGGACGCCGCGATTTCAGGAAGGTGGGCCGACCCCAAAAAGGGCCCTTTTGCCTTTTTTCGGGGTGGTCCTTCCCTCCATGCATGACATATGTCTCTTCTATAATCGATATAAAATCGCACGGTGCTCCAAAAATCACAAAACTAGTTTTAAACAAAAGTAGACATATAGATCTATCAACATGACGATTAATTTGAAAATAGACAAGGTTTAGATATGCTGTGATCAAATTACATTTCAATGACCTAAACATGCATAGTCAAGGTTCAACGAATTAATTAGAGACAGATACATGATGAAAATTAGGCAAACTAGAGGCGTTTGAAAGCTAACATGATGTAGTATTTATGAGGATTTTCTCATGGCATGGGGACAAGTATGCTCGAGGTTTAAGAGTAAACATGAAGGGGTCGGGTACATGGAACTGACATGGATTCAAAGAATTAATTCTCCCTCATGGGAGATCGAAATGGAGCGAAACCAGAGGGCTTTTGCTCGGGAACATGAAGTCTTCATAGGGTAATTTTTTACACGATTTATACCTGCGAGATTGCCTTTTTTTTGCGGAGTAAGAAAACTAGGGTTTGATGATGAAAATAAGATGAAATCCCTTGCTCCAATCCTTCTTCTCCAAGCTCCTCACGTCCCGAATTCCTTCTCCTCGTTCCTCAGAGCTCCAACTGCGGTCTATGGGTTGCTAGGGCTGAGTTTAGGGTGCTTTGGTTGCTTATTAGAGTCCTTTCTATCTAAAACTCCTTCTTCCTATTAAAAATATAAATTTCCCTATTTATCTCTCACTCTCTTATTTATCCACCTAATTAGGAAGAGGGTGAGGCCTAATCTCGTGACCAAAGGGTTAGGATGGGCTAAGAGCTCTTGTTTTAGATAAATACAAGTTATTTAGTATTTATCCTAGTCTTTTACTATTAATTTATTAATTAATTCCGAATTTGACATAATTACCATCCATCTCATGATGGGCTATCCCTATTTGGGCTCATTCTTTCTTGCTTGGGTCATTAGTATAACCCATTAGTAATTTTGCTTAATGGGTATTGTTTTAATTCCCTTTTATTCTATTTATTTTCTATTTATTCTCCCTTTATTCAATTAAATCAATTTATCTCATTTATTTAAAATGAAAATTTTATTTTATTTGGTTTTAAAAATCAAGGGTTCTACATTAACCTTGAAAGCTTGCTGGTTAAGAAGCCACTGACCACCTTTGTTGAGCTCATAAATAAGGCCAACCAATATTCCAATTGAGAGGTGACCCTCAAGGCGCACAACCCTCTCCAAACATCGCCCGAAGAAAAGAGAAGGTTGGTTCCATTTTATCCCCAAGAAGACAAGAGGTAGAGAAGAGAAGATTGGCGTGACTTCCCGCAAAACTGAGGATGCTCTATAGTGCAACTTCATAGTCCCTCATTGTCAGATCCTCATGAAGATCAAGGACAAACCTTACTTGAGATGGCTCAAGAAAATGAAGGGAAAATTGGATCGTCATGACAAGACGAGTTCCATAGAGATCATGGTCATACGATTGATAAGTGCTGACAGTTGTGGTACAAGATCCAAGCCCTCATCCGACAGAAAGTCATTGACCAGAGCTTCAAAGGGCATCACCGCCAAGATGAGGAAAGGAGAGCCCTAATCTAGGGCCGTGACAACAACTACTAGTCAGTCAAAAGAGTACTAGTAATGATGATCATGGATAGCCCGTTGTCGACTAGAGAAAGCTTGTAGAAGAGGAAGTTCTGCTTATGCAAAGTCCACTACATAGATGACTAGAAATGCCCTTGGTTCTAAGCAAGGATGTACTTTCTTTTTCAGAGGTTGGTTTGAAGGATATCAGGTCTCCTAATGATGATGTGCTAGTCATCTCGACCACCATGAATCAATATGATGTAAGAAAAAATCTTGGTAGACAATATAAGTGCTCCAAATGTTTTATGTTATGATGACTTCTAGACGCTTGACATCCCACCAAGTTGGGTTCAACCCATCAACATGCCCATCTATGGCTTCAATGGGACCCCGGCCAACGTGGAAATAGTAGTCACCTTCCCCATCTTATTAGGGATCAAGCTGCACCATGTCACCATCCAAGTTGATTTTGCGTAATATGCATCACCTCGACATGCAATCCTATCATTAGTTGGGTCATATTAGCCTAGATCATTAGCGTGCCTTCAACAATGCACCAGAAGCTCAAGTTCCTGAGTTGGGCCGACAAAGGCAAGGTCCATGATGACTAGGCTGAGTCTCGAATGTGCTACACCAAGGCTATCTAAACTTGGCATATTGAGACCATGAATGTTTGGGAAAGGCAGAAACTAAGGCCTCACCTCAGACCAAGCTGGTGATTAAACTCTCCATCATTCATCTAAGAGGAGGCCTTGGTCGATCGATCAGTGTGACTCATTTCGAGCATGTTAGCTCCTGCATGCCTTTGAGGAGCATGTGGATTTTGCTTGGTCAGTGGAAGAGGTACCTATAGTTAACCTTAAGGTCATCACCCACTCACTTAGCATGAACCCCTCAGCTTGCCCGATCAAGTAGAAGAAGTGGGTCCTTGGCAAAGAGTGCCAGGAGATTGTCTATGAGCAACTTAGGTAGATCAGTGAACGAGGCTCATCCAAGAAGTTCAGTACCCAACTTGGTTCACCAATGTCATTCTTGTTAAGAAGGCTTCTGACAAATGATGAATGTACATGGACTTTATGAACCTCAACAATGCCTGCACCAAGGATAGCTATTCCTTGCCCTGAATAGACCAGTTGGTCGATGCCACCTTAGGGCATGAGTTGCTAAGCTTTCTTGATGCCTACTCTGTCTACCATCAGATTAGGATGCATCCAGTCGATGAGGAGAAGACAACATTCACCACCGATCTTGGCCTCCATTGCTACACTTAAATGTTGGAATAACCTACCAGTGCCTACTCAACACAATTTTCAAAAACCCATCTCAGTAAGAACATGGAGGTCTATGTGGACGACATGTATGTGAAAAGCCCACATACTGAGGACCACTTGGCTGACCTTTGATAGATGTTTGCCACTCTCTAGAGGTATAAGATCAAGCTTAACCTCAAGAAGTGTATCTTTGGGGTCATCTTGGGCAAGTTCCTCGACTTCCTCATTAGCCACTGAGGAATCGAGGCTAAATCGGAGAAGATTCAAGCCATCCTCGAGATGAAGAGGAGATCCACTGTCTCAACAGTTGACTTGTAGCCCTCAATCACTTCCTCCCTAGATTTATTGAGTGATGCTTGCCATTCTTCACTGCCATGAATATTAAGAAGGCTTTCAAGTGGTATGGAGAACTTCCAGAAGGCCTTCAACGACCTTAAAAGCCTACCTCACTGTGGTGCCGACCTTGTCCAAACTGAGCCCCACTGAGACCCTATACCTTTAATTGTCAATCACTTCTCAACCCTCTACCTTTCTCCTATGCTGTGTGCTAATTGAGGAGGCCCAAGCACGCCTCTGTGAGCACCTGGAGGTGCTGCCACATTACAACTAGTTCCTCAGTCATGACCACTGTACATAGTTGTTGGGGCCCTGACAGTTGTTGTCTTGCCTTTTGCAAGATAGAACACAAAACCATCTCCACTTCCGTGACAGTTGACCACATTTTGGTAGTTCTCTCCGGGTATGGGTTTTTGCTGCTAATTCACATATACAATGCCAAAGCGGGCAGAGGTTGAAAAGTGATCGTCGAGTTTCCATCTTCTGATCTCCACAAGATCTTAGATTTGTTGATGATGAGAAAGCTACTCACACATACAAGAGATGATAGAAAGTTGGGGGGAGGGGTGATCTTGGAGGAGAATCCTCCGAGACTCAAGTTAGGGAATAAGGGTGAGAGAGAGGGAGGCTCCACTATGCTCCTGTGTGCCAAAGGGGTTAAGAGCTCACTTGCCTTGCTATGGGTCCCCCTTCCTTGTTCGTCGTCTATCTTCTTTTAAGCATTTGTCTGAAGTCCGCCATGCATGTTGCCCCTCTCTAGCTAGGTCATGCTACGTGGCCAGGGGAAGCCATGTTGTTGATGTTGTTCTTAGGGGTAGAGGGGGCATTTCAGGCAAGTTGTGAGGCCATCTTTTGGCATGGCAGAGGTGTGTTGGGTAGTTGACAAGGTGTTATCTTGACACAGTAGAGGCATGTCTAGCTATGGATATGGTTGTGTCTTTGGCACTGCAGGGGTGTGTGATCAGTCATCGGATTTTGACCGGCTACTGTCGACGACTGGTCGCCGACGGAGTCTCCAATCACTGACCGTGGGTTGAGAAAGTTAACAGTCTGAGAAAAAAGTGATTTCCCCCAGTTTAAAAATTAAGTGGTTTTTTAGATTAAGTGATTAAATCATATATTATTTCAGATATTTCATCAAACAATATGAAATCTTAAAAATTAATCACTTTAGACATCAAATGTCTATTAAGTGTTATTAAGGCACGTCCCAGCAGTGGTAGTAAGGGCTGGCCGAGAGGGGAGATTAGGTTTATTTGTAAGGTTTGGGGTTTAAAAGTCTCAGTATAACTCTAACATGAATTTTCAAGTTTAACTTTATCTCTAAGTCTTCCAATATCGAATTAAAGTTGGATTATATTAAGAAAATGTGCTCACTAAGTTTGGGTAGTGATTGAACATAAATTTAGATAATTATGAGGAGTATTTAAGCTTGTCTTACGTAATTTATCTAAAGGATAATATGTATTATGAATTTAATAATAAATTCCTATTATACTATTATTTTATGTTCTATTTTGGCCCAATAACTATATTATGGACCATTAATTAAGCCTGTTAATATCTTTTACTTATTAAGTTTTATTTTAACTCATTTATTCTTTTGAGTTTAAATTAAATTAAATTTTATTTAATTAATTGGGTAGCTATAGAAATGATCAATTTTAAAATTTAAAGAAATGCTTGATTATGGGATTTAAAGAAATGATCGATTTGAGATTTAAAGTAATGATCATTTTGAGAGATATCTGAAAAGCTTAATTTGGAGACTTAAGGAAGAATGATTGTTTTGGACTTGCGAAGAATAACCGTTTCAGAACAAGTCTAAATAATTGATTCAGTGCACTTATAAGGAATAATCTATTTAAGACTTCTAAATAATACCCGTTTTGGAATCTCTAAATGATCAGATGGCTTAAGTCAAAGATAGAATGATTGTTTCAAAGACTTAAGAAAATGTTTATTTTAAGGTCTTTAGTTTAAAGGCTCATTTTTTTATATAACTTAAGAATAGATTCTCTTACACTTTTAGTTTCTAACTTTTGCTACAGGGAATTTCCAATTAAAATGGGTAAATTGGGCTGCCAATTAATGATTTACTCTTATGATTTTTTAAGATAAATGGTATTTTTGAAAGGTCTATTTCTTGAGTGGTTATTATGCAAGGTGCATGGTTAGAAATCATCACTAAATAACTCAAATCATATCGTAAAGAGAGGAAATCTAATATCAGAGTACTACAGTTGTAATTCTAAAATATTATATTATGAATGAATAAAGTGATAAGATTTGAATTAGAAATTGAATATATATGTTATGTGTGTGCTTTCTTACTTTAGATAAGTTGGGTTGCTCCCACTGTCATTTTTAGTAGTAAAGAAAACAAACATTTTTCTTAATTTGAGATGTGACATTCTAAGTTACTATTGTCCTTATAAAATATTAATCATAAATCAAAATTTTAAAGATTTGACAAAGTAATTGTGATTGTTGATAGTCAGAGAAGTAAATGGATTAATGTTTTAAATTTTGGGTCATGCACCATAAAATTTACTATAGTTTTTGTACTTATGTTCATAAGATAATACATCATCATTTATGCTCCCTCATTTTTGAAATTCACAAGGACTTCTCTAGGATAGTTGTAGGATAGGCTCAAAAGTTATAAACTAAATTGATAGAACATTTTGAAATTTAGGTTAGAATTTAGGATATAAAATAACATAAACTTCTTTATCAATATATTATATTTATCAATGATATTTTAATTTAATATCAAAATTTAGATTTGTATCTTTTCTTAATCTTCTTTATACTTCCATATCTTGTATTTATTCGATTTAACGTCTAGATTTATGGCTGATATCTTATATTAAACTTGTTTGTACTTTCGTATCTTCCTTGTGTTCTTAAGATTTGAATTTAATGTCAACATTTGAAGTCGGTATCTTAAAACTCCTTTACACTTTTAAATCTTGTCTTTATTACCATATTTTAGATTTGGTATCATATTTTTCGAACTAAACGTGGCTCAAGTCTTATTCTAGAAGTTGTCATATTTGAAGACTAAAATTGAGATATTATCATATAACAAATGTTGTTATATCATTTTAGAAACACACAAGTGGCTAAAATCTTACGAGTAATAATGTTAAATTGCAAACCTTAGATATATATACAAAGTGCTATCTAGGAAGATGAAGTTCGAAAATGAAAGAAAATATCAACGAAAATTTATTGTAATAATACATCTTCATACAATAAAATTTATCATTTAGACTACTACATTTTTAAAATACGTAGCAGCTTAATGGAGGACAATTTCATGTACATCCAAGCTTATGAAAGATAGAACATTTTACCATTCAAGTTGAACTTAAGAAATAATTCAAGAGAAACTTCTTTACCTTTTCATATCTTTCATTTATCATTCAATATTATGTTTAATATTAACAATAATTCAAGCTTATAAAATATAAAAATTTCATTTAATCAAAAGAGTCTAATCACTAATTAAGAAAACATATAATATAGCATGATTCAATATTTGCTATTATTTGGTTCAAAAATTCGAAGATAATATAAGTCAAGATGTTAGTCTTTATATATGTTGTTTTACTACTCTTAAATTGACATCTCGTAATCATCTAAGAAAATATGTGAAAAATACTCTTTCTTAGTTATTGAATCACTTTTGTTTAGCACTACACGTCAAGTATCTCTTCTGGACAGTTAGCATATGTATATAAGAGGCTTATGACTTAACATTCAATAGTATATGTATTGGTATTGTAATTTGTTTGTAGGCTACATACTAATATATAATAAAAGTAATTTATTAACAACTATACTCAATCATATTGTACCATCCATAGCTATTGAATGTTATAAATGTTTATGAAATACTTATATTTGTCTTGTTTGGATTGAATAGTGCTCACCAATGGATTTATGGTATGTGTTTTTAGATAAAAATATGTAATTAATCCTGATTTCAAGGTGTTTCTTCTTCCATTAAAATGTTCTTTTATAAATATATGTCAAGATATCATATTTTACTTTATCATGGATGAAACAAAAATGGTGATTATTATGTGAAGATATGGATTATAACATATAGTGTAATTAAATAATGAAAATATGAGTCGTAAGAATATTGAACTACATTCATTTTAAAAACTTATAAACTAGCCAAAATGACAAATAGTGACTTCCCTATCATTTTCATGCATATGATATCAACATTTTTGGAATTCTTTAAGTATGGTTTTGTTTAATTCTATGAAGTGCATAAGCATCAAGTATTAATACCCTTAAATTCAATCAAACAACAAATAAAACCCTTGAATTTAGTATCACAACTTTATGACTATTTTCAATTAAAATGTATGAGCTAAATTTTATGGGGAGGGATCCACAACGATCCTGTTTGATCCAATTTCGGTCGATTTTGAATATTGACCCAAATCTAAACGACTGAATCGATCATAACTAGTGTAGAGAGGGAGGACACCCACCATTTCAAAACTTTCTGTTTACTAAAATTTGGATTCAAACCTAAGCCTAATATCATATTAGTTGCTTTGCATATTTACTGCATTAGAATTTTAATTCTATAATATTGTATCCATTATGTTAATTGCACTCAACATTTTTCGGTACACCCTAAAGATTTCAAGATTTTTAATGATTTGGGGATCTCTTTGTGCCTCCACTTTTTTGCCACTTGCAAGACATGTCTATCTTTCACGACTATAAGTATAGTGGCCCTTCTTAATTTCCTATTCAGATCTTTCCACTAAATCGAGGGGGATGGATAGAGGTATGGAAGGAGGTGGCTCGAGAGAAGACGACCATCCAACCAATCTAGGGCAATCTATCTTTGGTAATATAATTTTCTTTAGGCTTTCTCTTTTTTTACATGATGTGACTTTTTTAAAAAAAATTGTACGCATCTTCCTTATTTGTTAGATTTTTTCTTGTACTATTTTTCGATCTACCTCAGGTTGGATCCTATTTTGTATTGAATATTCTCATGTTATTATCTTCCTCCAGTATTTTCGTGGTATGCATCCTTCTTTTGTACGTCTTTGAAACACCTATTCATTTTCAAGTGTTTTGATCTAGCTAGCTACAAATATTGTACCATTTCATGATCCTTCTTCCCACCCTTTATAATTCATGATGACAGTTACTTTCCATTTCCAAATATTTTTTTTGTTATAAATGTTGTCATTTTCATGTCTATTCCCCTAAATGTCATCATTCTCTGTATTTCGATCTTAACTTTTTCTTTTTAGACCTTCGCACTAACCAAGGAGAGGGAGAGATAGAGAGATGGATGGAGACAACTTGAATGGATATAGCTATGTAACCTAAGCACCATCTTTTGAAATATGGATTAGTTTTAGGTTTCTTTATTTTTTTTTAAATATGAAAGAAACCTTTTTATAGATCTTTTTATCCCATTCATGCATTTGTTAGTTCTACAGAAGATTGGGCATATTGTGCGACTCGATTGTGTCAGATTTGTACTGATATAATATAGTACACTAATATAGTACGAGAGTGTACTATATTATACTACACTTGTACGCCTAAAAGTTTCTAGCCAAATCTTGTAAAAAATATAAGAAAATAAAACATAACATTGTTCATGCGTACCATATTGAGCTATGTCAAAAATTGATAGATCTCTAACACGATACGATCTGATTTTGCCTCATCGATCTAGTACGGCACAACCAATCATAGTTTTACTCCTCATTAATCCACATAGATCTAGATCTTATTCTAGGTCAAATCTTGTTTTATATCTTTCTCTGCTATTCAGATATCGCTTTTCAATCTTTCAAAAACTTTGTCCCTTTTCTGACATATTTATTATCTTCTTTCTTACTCTTAAAAATACTGAACTATTTCATGATCTTTTTTCCTACTCCACCATTCGCGAGTTATTCTTTGTTTCCATTTTAAGGATTTTTTATATTGTTTTCTTGATTGAATTCACTTGCATATATGACTATTTCCCCTCATTTTTCTTGTTTCCACTTTGATCTCAATGTTACCTCTTCTAATCTACCCATCAAATTAGATAAGGAGAAAGATAGATAGATGGATATTAGTGGTTGCTTGAACGGAGATGGCTATCCACCCTATATGTAGCATAGTCTAGTTCAAGAATGATATATCTATTTTAAGGTTCTTTATTTTTTTTACATAATTTCCTATCATTTCGCTTTTGATGTCATTAGTGGTACTGCTCTTGATCTTCTTCTTCCTTTTTTTTTTCAAACACACCAATAATGAATCTTTAGAGTATCATCTTTTTCTATACTACATAAGGGTAGGGTTTTTATTTTCCTTTATATTCGTAACTCACTTGTTGAGTAAGGTAGGGGAGTCCCCTCTACATTTTTCTTTGTCTATATCTTGAACAAAAATAGCTCTTAAGTGTGTGATGGTAGAATGAGAACATTCCCTTCCACTGGCAAAAGGTGCATTCTCCCTCTACAATTAAAAGCATTTATTGCCAAAAGAAATAAAACATATCAAGAATGAACCTATGTTGTTCAAGATCAATCTTAAATCATTGGTAATCAAATTATGAGGAGGTCAAACATCTCTTAGATAAGTTTGTGAGCACATGAACCCCATTTATTGCTTTTTGATCATCTACCTTGGGCTAGCTATATCCTATTCCATGTCACCTCTGACTACTTTGCTTGCCTACATCTCTCTCTTATATAGGTCTTGAATGACTTGTGTCTTCTCAAGTGTTTCTTTGCCTTTCTCTTTTTTAGTGTTGCTAGACTATTTCACAATTTTTCTTCTCCCCCTTTTGTAGTCCATGGCGATTAACAGTTTCCATTTTAGAGTTTTTAACGTTGACATCTTGATCAGATTTAATTGCATTTCTACTTTTCCTCACTTTTGCTCTCCCCTCTTTTGTCTCAAGTTTTCCTCTTCAAACCTTCACACCAAATAAGGAAAGGGAGAGATAAGAGAGAGTTTTTCCTTTTATTGGAAACTACATATATTAACTTATTTAGACAATTTTTCTTTAAATTCCTTTTGAATCTGATCCTGTTGGGTTTTGAATCTATGATCTCATTAAGTCTCTGTCATAGAAAGTTATATCCGCTAAGCCATTTTTTGAGTACTAGACAGAGAGATAGATATGGTGACGGCTGAAACAAAGAGGGTATTCAACCTATTCAAACTTCAAAGCAAACCATCTTTGGAAATGTAGACTCATTTTAGGCTTCTTTACTTTTTTGATTGAAGGGAAACTCTTTGCAGATATTTTATTTATTTATTAGTTGGACTTACTAACTCTACTGAATTCTAGTTTCATGTCAAATCTCCTGTATTATTTTCTTCCTCTACCATTCCCCTTGTGTAAATTCCCATTGTCTAAGCCTTTGAAAGACTTGTCTAGTTCAAGTATTTCGTTTTCTTTTCATAGTCATAGAAATGCTTGACTATTTCTTGATCTACCCCTTTTAACCTTTGCAGTTCATGCTCAGTACAAGTTGCCTTTTAGAGATCTTTTTGATGTTATCACCCAAATTGAATTCAATTGCATGTCTACTGTTCCTTACATTCTTCTCTATTTGATATCAAGTTTGGGATAGTATACTATACATGTATATGGAATTAGATGCGGGAAAACAGTACCCTTTTCAACGCCAATCCATGAATCATTGTAGATCCCCATTGGCATCTTTTAATAGATCATCACATCAGATGTTATATTGTTGGGGAGTTGTGAATGAGTTGGGTAAATGAAAAGTATAATAGCATTTACAGCACCTTGGGTCAGTCGAAAAAAAAATCTAGTATTACTTGGAGCCCTACATCTCATTGTTAACAATAAAACAAGTTTCTAGCTTTAGCATTCCATCTAGAATGGGCATAGTAATCATATTGTTGGCCTCACATTAGTCTCCTCGTTTTTTTTCTGATCAATTGTTTGGTTGGCAAAGTATGTCAAAGTCCTTTAAATAGGAGAATTCAATTAAAAATACCCTAAACATATATTTATATTTTCTGGGGCATGATTCTATTATCCGCGGAAACAGAAGATAACCCAAACGGGAACAGTAACAACGGCGAGGGGGTTCCCCCGGCTGCGAGGGAGGCCAGGTCGGACCACGACCGGCTGGTCCCCATCGCCAGTGTCGTCCGCATCATGCGCAAGGCTCTCCCCTCCCATGCATTGATCACCGACGAGGCCAAGGAGGCCGTCCAGAGGTTCCTCTACGACTTCATGGTGCGCCTCACCGCCGTGGCCAACGAGTCTTGCCACCAGGAGCAGCGCAAGACCGTCACCGCCGAGGACTTGCTTCGGGCCCTCGGCAAGCTCGGCCTCCGCGAGTACGTCGACTACCTCAGCCTGTACCTGAACCGCTACCGCCTGCACGAGGGTGAACACCGCCACGCTCGCCGCGATCACCTGCTATCCCAAGTCGTCGGCACCGCCGGCGCCACCTTCTCTGCGTGGCCGTTCCCCGCACCGCCGGGAGCCGAAATGGGTGCCCCAGTAGTAAGCTACTCTGCAAGATTCTTTCCGGACGAAGGCGGGAGCAGCAGTGGCGCCGCCGCCGCCATTCCTGGCGCAACTGACGGAGCGGCAGCGATGATGATGCTGGAGCAAGAGGGAAACGCTGCTGCTTCACCGGCTGGGCCACCTCAGTGGCCTCCGCAGCCATTTGGCTTCGACCCCTTTGCTCGGCACAACTGAAATTGTTCCAATCCGAGAAGGGGAGGAGCCAGAAAAAAGAATAAAGTCTCGAACGAGGGTCTGACCGTGGAACTCAGAGGAGAGTGGGATCTGTCGCATCGCCATTGATCGGTGTCTTTTATGTTGGTACAATGTAAGCTGTGTTATCTTATTTTATCAAAATAATATATTGTTCTAATCACTTACAAAAAGAAAATTATTGTCCTAATCATATAGTCATGTTACAAAGATGAACTGTCTTTTATCAAATTTTATAAGTATTTATCTACTACTCTCATGTTTTATTCCATTACAGTTCTCGGATAAGGTAAGTTGGCGACAGTATCAAAACAAAAGGAGTATCAAAAGGAGGAAGTATCCTATACGCAACAATACGAAAAGGTTCATGTGCAATTTATGCTGACGTGGTATACTATGATTTATAAAATAAAAGATGAGATGTTTTTCAAAAAAATTATTTAATTGTTTTAGACATTTGTGATTATTGATCTCGAGTTTAGTCAGGATTCAAATTTAAGCTTAGTTATATTCAAGTCTATATATGCTTGATGAAGTCAATCCTTAAGACTGCTCACCTTTAAAAAAGATAAATAACAAATCGCACTAGTTTCTACTTTTTTGTAGAGGTAAGTCACATTACTTTACATTCAACTAGGAGGAGTTATATTTTTTTAGAAAACTAGTTTATTATAACATTTTTTTATAAATTTCTCATAAACCTTTTGTTCTTTGTGAGATTTGAACACTTGATTTCATAATTTTGATGTACGTGAAGACCTAATTACTAGGCTACTCCTTTAATACAATTAAAAATAGTGACACTTGATTGATTCATGAAAAAATATGAGGAGATATTTGTAAATTTTATTCTATTTAGTTTTCTTGTCTCATATTTTCTCACTTCTATGCGCATTAATCAATGGAAGTATATGATCTCAGCATTTCTTATTACTGAAGAGAAAATGATGTGTTTTGCTTATTTGTTTTGTTTACCAAATTCCAAATAAGTCCATGTAATTTTTAAAACCCTCTCAAATTGTAATTAGGTGTCATTCACAGAGATAATCATCGAATGGAATATTCTATCTAAAATAATATTAAGTTTTCTTAGGACAAAAAATACTCTTCATTAAAAAAATCCGAGAGTAAATTCTTGACAAGGAAATAAAGATGATTCATTGATACTAGGAAGATAACAAGGAAGACAAGCAGCCATAGGCCAAGAGTACAGCAGAAGAAATATTGGGATAGTCCCAGGAGCCTATTACTCCAGCTTTGGCTGCATATTGAGCCAGACAGTGTGTTGGCAAAGAGAACTCTCAACGGGTAGAATGAGATCTTAATAGTTGAGTTCTCAAAAAGGAAGTGCCTACAGTCATCCACAACAATATTGCACCTTCACAGGTGAAAGTTGGATTGATTGACAGCTTGAGCAACATTCTTAGCATCATTGAAAAGGTGAGTGCACAGAGATAAGTCCGAAGACCATCTGGCACCTTCCATTAAGGCTAGAGCTTCTGCTTCACAGGGGGAGTTGGCTGGATAGGTGGAAGATTTGCATTTCAGAAATGTCCTGCTCTGATCAAGCAGAACCAGTCCAGAAGTAGCTGTATTGTAAAGGTAAGCCGCATCAATCAACATCATGACCTCAACTGGAATTAGTTCAATAGGTTCAGTAGTAGCACTTTGCATTATATTCTTATTAGGAGGCTTTTAGCTGTTCCAAAGGGAAATATCTTGATGTACTCTGGCCAGTATGCATTTAGGTTCGGACAGTTTATGATCGAGTATCCAGGAGCATCTGACTTCCCATAGGTTCCAAATGATAGCAATGACCTGCATAAGGAAGGAGTGATCAAGGGTGGAGCTTAAGAATGGAGGCTTTGTCCATTCCACAATCCCATCTTCAAAGGATAACATATGTTCGTCCACTTTATAGCTGATGCTACTGGCAAACTAGATTCTTGTAGCGTGACTGCAGGTGAATAGCAAATGTTCCACAATTTCATCAGATTCCTTGCAAATGGGGCAAGTTCTACTGATGTGAGGATTATATTTGCTAAGCCTATCAAAGGTGGATAGTGCATTCACCAGAGCTTTCAAAAAGAAAGTGATCACCTTAGGAGGATGATTTTAGAGAGCATTGGCTGCCAAATAATCTTCCAAACCTGATGGATTGAAGAGGCACCTGAAGAATCTCTTCTATCACATAGGAACCTGTAAGCGGACTTGGTGTTCAACTGGCCATCCTGTGTTTTAGTCCAAATAAGCTGCTCTTCAGTATTCAAGGGAGACTGAGCTATTCCAATACGCATGATAGCTTCCTTATCAGCATCAACAAAAATCTTGCTTATGAGGTGCTCATTCTAGGTCCCATTAATTATTAACTTTGCACGTGTTTGGGGTTAAGGGATCAGTAAGGCCATCTTGAGGGGTCAGTGGAACCAATTTCCCTGGAATCCGCCTATCCTTTCAAATATTGAAAAAGAAACTGATACCGGTCGTCGTCAACCGACGAGTCAGCCCGGCGAGAGCAACGGTCGGCCACGCCAACGAACCGACGACTAGGTTGTCGGATCTCGTCGTCGTGGGCAAGTCAATCATTGCCGAGAACCAATTTAGCCAAGCACTATATCCGGGCGCTCCTGGCTGGCGCCAGGTCATACTTGCCCGAGGGACAGATGAGTCCCGTAAATCACGATCCCCCAGTTGGCCCGTGTCCGCTTTGGGCAGGTGGCTGTCGAGGCGAGATTCTCGGAGCCCAGCTGACAGGGATTCCCTGATTGGCGCCCTTGCCTCACGGAGGCTCGTCCGCCACCATCTTTTTCTACCCAAAGGACCAAGCCCTTATAAAAGGCACGGATACCCTCAGGAAAAAGGTACGTTATTCATAGCACAAAAACTCTCTCTCTCTCTCTCTACAACCCTCACTGACTTGATCGTCGGAGTGTTCGACCACCGAGGGGGCTTGGTGGTTCTTTGCAGGTCGGATTCTCTTCGCCGACGACAGCGCGACGCGGCCAATCCCTCGGGGCCCACTCAGCTTGGCTCCGGCCGACCACCCTTGCTGTTTTTTTTTTTCAGTAACAGAAACCATTTTTAACTAAGCATAAGCAACCATCCTTAATGTTTTACCTAACTTTCATAATTGATTGCTAGGTAAAAGAAGCATTATTTTTAACATAAACACTCCAAAGGGAGTGAACTCCATAATATTTAGCCCTTAACAATTTTGCCTATAGCCCCGAATAGTCATTGAGAAGGCTCCAAGGCAGTTTCATAATGGCAGCTTTATTAAAAATATGCATGTCTCTGAAATCTATGCCCCCAATACTCTTTGGCCTTTGCATCTTGTGCCATAGCTATTAAAGGGGATTTTTGGAAGCCATCTGTAGCCCCCATGAGAAATTTCTTTGAAGTCTATGTAGTTTTTTGATGATATACTAAGAAAGGAGCACAAATGTTCATAATGTGCACAGAAATGGCAGGTAAAATGGATTTGATAAGAACTGATTTACCAGCTGAGATGAGAGTGTTTGCCTTCCACTGGTTGAGTCTATTTCTGCACTTGTCTTCTAGAAATTTGAGCTGCTCCTATTTGCTTCTACGAACAAGTAAAGAAGTCCCCAGGTAGAGTCTTGTAAGTCATGATCCAATGCCTGAGATTTTAGTGAGGTGCTCCTAAAGGATCCTGGAAGTGTTTCTACTGAATAGGATTTCAGATTTTTGCAAATTAATTTCTTGGCTTGACCAACTAGTAAATGTTTTCATAGTCTCCAACATGGCCTTTGAGTTTCTTGCTCAATGGCTCTGTCAAAGATCATAATGTCATCTGCATAGAGCTCGTGGGTCAATGTTGGAGATTGATCTTGAAGCGAAGGTAATGTCCATTCTCCAATCCTTTGGCAAACAGACTTGAAAGAGCTTCTATAGACAAGATAAATATGTATGGAGAAAGAGGACACTACTCTATTAATTCCCTTGGATGGTCTGATATAGTCAATGGCTTCCCCATTAAAGTTAATTGAATAGGAGATAGTGGTAGTGCAATTCATAATCAGCATTTGACTCTTTTTAAGAGAAGCCATGTTTTGTCAGCATACTCTAGATGAATGACCACTCCAATCTATCATAAGCTTAGAAAGGTCAACTTTGAGACCAAAGACTCCAGTTTTACCTTCTTTAATATGCATAAGTGAATAAGCTCGTTCTCAACCACAATGCTATTAGTGATTTGGTGGCCAGGAGTAAAAGCACCCTGATTACTGGATATACTATTCTTGAGCAGAGGTTTCATCCTACTGGCAAGAATTTTGATGATGATTTTGTAATAGATATTGCACAGGCTAATGGTTCTGTAGAGTCTGGCATTAGGACCTTTGGGAATAATGGTAATAAAGGTGTGATTAAGACCAACAGGGAGGCAACCAGTATGACAATGCCATTCTTAACTATATCCTAATGACTTTGAATGAAATGAACAGTGAAACCATCTGGTCCTAGGGATTTGTGAAGAGAGAGGGAGAAAGCTACAACCTCAATCTCTTTTAGAGTAGGACAAAGGTGGATAGTATCATTCTCAGGATTGGAGATGCATTGGTTTAAAGGCCTGAAATTATAAGGGATTTGAACTGGGTTGATAGAAGTAAAGAGATTTTAGAAAAATTAGATAAAGTGTGCTTTAGACACATCTCTATTACCTACCCATTTCCGATTAGACAATTGAATCCAAGAGATGGAGTTAGAGCCTTTCTTGTTGTTGGCATTTATATAGTAAAATTGGGTACTTTTGTCCCCATCTTTGAACCAGTATACCTTTGCCCTTTGTATCCAGTAGAAATTTTCTTGGCCGAGCAGCTTCTCTAATTCACCATTCAACTCTTACTCCTTTTTTATCAAAGCATTCAAAATGGGTTGTTTATTGATTCTTTCCGGTTGATTTTGAATATCTTGAATTCTCCCCTGAGGATTAGGACAGAATTTCTTTTTCCAACATTTTATTTGAGCTTGGAGTTTCTTTATCTTCTCTTCACAATCAATATGTAAAGTAATAGTTACTCTCCCAGCAGGCTTTAACGACTTCTCTGCTTCTTAAATCAAATATTCTCCATCCTGAAAATTAATGTTCCTTCGATTTTTTTTTTAAACCCACACTATCAAGCAATAAAGGACATTGGCCACTGTATAGTCTGAGCAAATGATGAACTGTTGCATTCGAAATCTGTATCTCCACTTCCTTGTGACCAAGAATCTGTCAAGCCTTTTCCTGATGTGAAATTTAACTGCTCACTTATTAGACCAAGTGACTAAAAGACCTTGAAAATCGAAGTCTATGAGACCCAAGTTAATGATGAAGTTCTTAAAGGGGTAAGTATCTGGGCGTCTAATCCTAGCACCCCCTTCTTTCTCCTTGGTGACATGAGAGGGGCTTCTCTGAGATTTTAGTGTTAGCAGCACCAACAGCTGAAATGCAGCATTAGACAAGAGCTATGATGGATTGGTCATGACTCATGGCACTGGATTAGAATTTTTGATGGGATATTCTCTCTATTGGTGTTTTATTTGGATGACAACTAATTTTGGAGGATTCTTTTTGAATCCAAATAGAGATCATTTTTACATATTAATAATTTGTGATATTATTTAAAATGTTAATAGAATTTCAGAGAATAATGTATAAAAATTTCAAAAAACATATTAAAAAAAAGAGGGGACTTGCGGGAACCAAGTTAGCATACATACGTATCCATTTTATATATGTCAGGCACGCATGAGTCGGGCATCCACCTTCCCCGCTCTCAAACTGCCCCTAGGTTCCTCACTCTCCGCCTCCCCTCGAGCTCGTCACCCCAGCAGGCTGCCGACATGCTCCGCCCGGGCAAGCGGGGGCGCCCCCGCTACGGCGCCCACCTCTGCTGCGCCGCCGCCGCCGCCTTTCTTCTCCTCCTCTCCATCTCCGTTCTCCACTCCCGCCTCTCCTCTTCTCCCTCCTCCTCATCCCACTTCCTTCACGGTCCTGGCGACGCTGCCAACGACTCTGGCCTCATCCCCGATGACGGCGACGACAACTACGCCCTCGACGACGACCGGATCGACGCCCTTGACGTGGTCGAGGAGGCGGAGGAGGCTGAGGAGGAGGACGAGGTTGACGAGGAAGAGGCCACCGCCGCCGCCGCATCGAGGTCTGGGGGCTACTACTGGGATCACGCGCTCGGAGTGCGGCGACGGTCCTTCGGCGGCGGCCCGCGGGGTCGGCGGCGGCAGGCAACGGATCGGCAGGATGACCTGCTTTCTGCCGGAGATTGGGGAGTCATCTCGTTCGCGTCCGACGACCAGCCTGTGGAGGAGGAGATCCGGTTGAAGCTGGCGTCGATTCGGTCGATCGAGGACGCGTTGCTGCTTAAAGGTGGTTCGTCCGGCGGCGGTGGCCGGACGCCATCGCTGCTGCGGGAGGGGTGGGCGCCGTGGTTCGAAGCGAAGGGGAGATATCTGAGGCAGGATCGGATGTTCGGGTCGGGCATGGAGAAGGTGGACCCGAGGACGCACCCGCTGCTGCAGGATCCCGACGCCAGCGCCTTCCCGGCGGGCCTTACAAGGGGTGACCGCCTGCTGCAGAAGGCCATGTGGAAGGAGCTCGAGAAGACGCCCTTCCTCGGAGGGGTTCCCCATATGAAGAGGGTGGAGAGGAAGGCTCTGGGATCAGAGAAGCAACGATTCCCGGGAAGCAATAGTGGTGGCGCAGCAACTGTATCAAATGTTAAGGAGGAACCTAGGTATCCGGACGGCAGGCACTGGGGATACTACCCAGGTCTGGAGGAGCACAAGTCGTTCTCGGAGTTCATGGACAGGTTCTTTAGTTCAGGGCGGTGTTCTCTGACGGTTTTCATGATCTGGAACAGCCCGCCGTGGGCTTACAGCGTCCGGCACCAACGGGGATTGGAGAGTCTCCTGCACCACCACAGGGACGCTTGCGTAGTGGTGTTCTCCGAGACTATGGAGCTGAATTTCTTCAAGGATTTTGTGAAGGATGGGTAATTTCCGTGTGAACACTACTTGTCTCAGCTTAATTTTGTCGGTGTTTCTGTTATCTGGTTCCTGTACGATTAATAATCCTGAGAACGTGGAGTCTGAAAGGGTGCTTCTTAGAAGGTTCATCACGAAGATCCATTTTTTATCATTTGTTTTTTCAATCGACTTCTTGCCGTCATTCGGGGGTGTCAACTTAGTTGGCGTCAAAATGTACACTGATTAGTGGGATGGAGCAAAGAACTTGTACGTTGATGTTGCTGCCACCTGCCCGCTTTGGACGTTTGGTTGGTTTGAGACGACATGCTTTCATGCAATGTTGCGATTTTGTGGGAAGATCATCAACGTTACAACTATATATATATAGGCAACAACTAGATGTTTGATAATACTTATGGTTGATGATGTTATCCTCAATGATTTGATTTCAAGATAGTCTTTTAGAAAACGTCATTCTTTGTGTTCCCTTTGTCTCTTTTCCATAGTCTTCTCGTTAAATCCTCTTATATGCGGGGCGGTTCTTAACAGAACTCATTCTGAGTCAGACATTTCAACATGTGACTTCTATTATTGTGATATTTCCTGCAAAATGTTATTTTCAGACCTTAGCATATCTAATCTGTTTATTTCTGATGCAATATCTTAAGCTTTCAGGTTCATTAGGCAATCTATTTTCTATTCTTTTTGTTTCTACGTCAATTGAGCCCAAAGATTTTACATATGCTACAGGTGCTTCCATAATGAGGATATCATGTAGTGGAAGAATTGAATGTGCATTGAAGTATCCTTTTTGACTGGTCGGTAGGTGAATGTTATCAGTTTGATTATACTTGTTGCCAGAATGAGGGATGTCCTAGATAGTCCAACGTGGGTTGGTATCAGTTTGATTATACTTGTTGCCAGAGTGAGGGAGGTCCTAGTCCAACTCTCTTTGAAGGTTGAGAACCGAAGTAAAATGTTCTTCAGTCTTCTCATCTGTTTGAGTTTTGTAAACTGAAGAGTTTGTTTTCATCACCAACTCTGCATTCATCTGAGACGGCATCTCATTGAGAACAGGAGGGGATCAGGAGGAATGGTCTGGCATTGCCATCATTGGAGGGGGGGGCTAGGCGAGAATGGAAGGGGAGGTACTGGGTAAGCAAGAGGTGGGGGTGATACTGGGGAGTGGTGTGGCACACCACAAATGGTGCACTATTGACATGGTACCGACCTGTGTGCTGATCTTGTGGCTGTACTTGGGCACTGGACTCATAATCTGACACCATAAGTCATATGTTTGACAAAAGGACCAACTAGAATTAGAGAACCCAATTTGATCCTGTGGGCATTAGAGAAACCCCCTTACTAAGTCTCAACTTTGGATCACAAATGGTGCACTGTTGACATTGTACCCACCTGTGTGCTAATCATATGGCTGTACTTGGACACTGGAAGCATAGCCTGACACCACAAGTCATATGGTTGACAAAAGGACCAACTGGAATTATTAGAGAACCCAATTTACTCTCAACTTGGAACTTCCCCAAGTTCTTTACACACACACACAATGACATGCTCTGGCCTGCTCATGGAAAATGAAGGTGTCCCTATCAAGCATAGTTGTCAAGGCGGACGCCTAGGCGGCGCCTAGGCGCCGCTTAAGCGCCAAGGCGCTTCCTCAGCCGCCTTAAAACACCTCGCCTTTCTAAGAGGAGAAAAGGCGCCCCAAGGCGCCGCTAAGGCGGCCAAGGCGCACGCCAAGGGCGCTTGGGCGCACCTAGACTCTTTAGGGGTCCACAATATCCCACTTAGACAGTAGATTCAGGTCGGTTTTCAGGACTGAGTCCAGTCCGATTCCAGGTAACATCTTATTTACCTGAATATCATTTAAGTAAATGTTATAATTTGTTGTTTCATTTACTTAAGATATTACATGTAAATAAGGAAGTACCCTCCATTTGAATCCAATAAAAATATCAAAAAAATCATATCTTTTCCCAAAAAAAAGTCAACTCTCCCATCGAAGAAGAAAATCACGATTTCGATGATTTTAGTGAAATGCTAACTTTCTAATCTCTCATAATTTGACCTATCTAAAAATTTAATAATTCAAATAAACCATATGGAACACTAAAAATCCAAAGTCCAGTAAAAAAAGTCAAACGTGCATATGACTTCTCCAAGGGAGCCGCTCTCCTACTGACAACACTTAGTCTGTTTGAGATATCTCAGGATTTGGTCAAACTTAAATTATCATCACCCAAACACATGAGACTTGTCATTTTCTAGTTTCTTTTCAATTTTTAGGCATATTGTGGGATTATGTAATGGACTTATTTAGTTTTTACTTGTTTTAAGTGTGTTAAGATATTGCACTTCTTATTTTTATTTAACATATTTACATGTATGTGTATTGCTTGTTTTAAAAGTAAATAGTTTTCTGATGATAGAATGATATTTGCACTTCTTGTTCTTATTTAGTGTGCTTATTTATTTGAAGATGTCAATTTAGATGTTTTATGACTTTATGATATATAATGTGAGTTTGTTTACTTGGAGTTTAATTTTTGTTGCTTTCATTGTCTTTATGTCTGTCATATTATGATATTTTTTATTGAATTTTCATCATTATACATATTTATAGATACATAAATATCATGTAAGAGGGACACTTGAAAACAACTCATACTTGGTTCCGTCCTAAACGCCTAGGCACCGCTTAGGCGAGCGCCTAAGCGCTTAGGCGATCTAAGACCCCACCTACGCCTTGGTCGCCTTGACAACTATGCTATCAAGGTTCCCACTTCTGTTCTGCTGCTATCTCCCTCTTCTTCTGCTCCTACCTCTCCTCCTGCTTCCTTTTATGCCCAGTCACACGACTCACACCAGCTGAAGGTGATGCCACCAACAATTTTGGCATCATCCTTGGTGATGCAGATGGTGATGCCTCCCTCCTTGATGACCAAATTGATGCCCTTAACATTGTTGATGAGGCAGAGGAAGAGAAGAAGACTGATGAGAAGGATGTCACTGCTACCTTGAGCTCTGGGCCTACTTCTGGGGCCACGGCCTTGGCATTTGCCAGTGGTTTTTTCAGGAGTGAGCCTATGGTGACCCTTAGATGTAGAGGGTGGAGAAGAAGGCTCCTGGCTGATGAGAAGGATAATGGTGGTGGTGCAGTAACTGTTCATTCACATGCAAAAGAAAAACCTACTTCTGGGGCCATGGCCTTGGCATTTGCCAGTGGTCCTTTCAGGAGTGAGCCTATGGTGACCCTTAGATGTAGAGGGTGGAGAAGAAGGCTCCAGGCTGATGAGAAGGGTAATGGTGGGGGTGCAGTAACTGTTCAATCACATGCAAAAGAAAAACCTAAGTACCTTGATGTACATGGAATGTTTACACAAATAGGCAGGTATTCTCCCAGAATTTCTATGTTTTGATCCCTACTCCTCTGGACTCATATGGCAAGCCGAATTGGCTGATTCGAATATGGATCAGCTGATTCTACCTTTCATGTTGATCTGCAGCACTGGAGTTATTATCGTGGCCACAGCAGCACCTATCATTTTGTCATAATTCCTTAGTGCTGGCAGGCATTCTCTAACGGTTTTTATGGACAGTAACAACCTGATTCATCTGGCAACAAAGGGAACTGGAGTCTTCTGCCCCGCTATACCGATGCTTGTGTGCTGGTGTTCGCTGAGAGTCTGAGACAATGGAGTTGAAATTCTTTAAGCACTTTCTGAGGAATGGGTGATGTAATTCTTTAGGGAACACTTGTGGCCTCTTAGCTGCTATCTAGTTATTTCAGTTTAAAGGTCTTTGTTGGTATCTTTGTTGTGCGTTCCTATATGGAGTGTGGAGTTCAAAAATATTTTTAGAAATGGAGTCTGAAAAATTTGATTTTGACTCATGATCATCACAAGGATTGATTCTTTCTTCATTTGCAGTCTTGATTGACTTATGGGGTGTAATTTTGGGTATCTGGATGTCAAAAATAAACTGGCTTGTGTAGAGGAACAAAGAACTCGTATAAGTTCACCTCTGCTACCAGCCTAGCACCTACCTGCTCTGGACCTTTGGTTGGTTTTGAAGCATCTGGCTGCTCCCCCTGCCCCTCCCCCCTGCAGATTTTAACAAAAAAGTAAGATGGGGACCTCAGTTTGGATTTCCATGTGTCGTGTTTTACATATTTTTTGGGATAATTTCGTATGTAGATCTAGTATTTTTTCTAGTTACAAAGAAATCATGCTTACGTCACTATGATTATGCATCCCTTTGTTTTGTTATAATGATCTCAAAACTGCCACTATGGTAAACATCTTTTGAGGGAAGCTGGTATTTGGTGTTTTGTTATAATGATCTAAACTGCCACTATGGTTAACATCTTTTGAGGGAAGCTGGTATTTGGAGTGAATATTATTTAGCAACAATTAAATTTAACTGGATGACTTTAGAACCTAATAGATTATCAAAATACCCATGATTGACAGAAACTTGGGGTAAAAGAAGAGGTCTAACCTTCTGGTTCTTCTCACTCCTATGGCGGGTGCTGCCTCTGTACTGGCAGGAGTTTTAGTTTGTCATCCTGCCGCTGCCTGGGGTTCACTGCCCTGCCCGTCCTATGGTATTTTTGTTGCCATCGCCTTGTCCTCCTGCCAAAGGGGGGGGGGGGGGGGGGGAGGGGGACTGCTGCAGCTCTTGTGCTGCTGCCACCTTGACCTCCGGCCTTGTCTTCCCCTCACCCACTGCTGTAACAGCAGTTGCTGATCCCCGCCTTTCCCGGTCACCTATCGCAGCAGCTAGTGCTGCCCCTTTTCCCGATCACTGCTGCAGCAGCAGCCACCTGCTTCCAACTGTCCTCTCACATTATTGCAACAGCAGCTGCTACTTCCCCCAACCTCACCAGTGGGGATTGGGGGCAGGGAGGGATGATCGTTAAGATTTAGTATTTTTTAAAAAATAACTAATGGTTTTAACATGCAAGAGAATTTTCTTTTTTAATTTAACTTTGAGTTTTGGTTAGACTTTTTCAATGTCATTTAAAGTTAACCCTACTCTGGTTGCACCAAGGTGACAACATGTGATGGCAATGCCAGTTTTGAGATCACTATAAAATAGCAGTGACTTGTTGGATTATAGTCAGGTAAGTGTGGCTCATTTGTAATTAGAGATATACCAAAGGCATGAAGACCCTCCATTCATTAACAGCCTACTGAATATACGCCCACCAGGTGGGTAGAAAGTGTTGTTTTTTTTTTAAATACCCTGTTGCATGAAGGAATGGAGGTGCTAGATGGTCTTCTTTTCTTTTGAGTGTTAAAGTCTTAAAGAAACATAAATAGAAGTTTCATTTTTTTCTCCATGGATTAGATGAGTTTCAGTCTGTTCACAGTTGTAACTGTAAATATCTCTTTTCCTAAATTTAGTTATCTTCTTACTTCAAGGAACAAGGATCAGAAACTGGTGAAGTATGTTTTGGCATTCTGGAACCTTGTAGGCAGCCTTGTTTACCATCCGTGTTTGGACTTGCCTACGGTAGATTGTGCATATGCAGAGCTGTACTAATTTTGGAAAGGTTCTCTGTTTTGCCAGTTTCAAGATTGCTGTTGCTATGCCAAATCTTGATGAGCTGCTAAAGGATACTCCTGCCCAGGTATTTGCATCAGTGTGGTATGAATGGAGAAAGACACAACACTATCCCATTCATTATAGTGAGCTGATACGACTTGCTGCTCTCTACAAGTAAGCATGCTGTTCTCATGTTATTGGTTTGTGAAACACTTATACAATTAAGATGAATTCTCTATATACTTTTTCTTTCTTTCATTTTCTGTTTAATCATCCTCGTGAGATCTTATGGCATCATTCTGCATTTAAACTTGCTGTGAAGCGTCTAATGAATTGCGCTGCTAATTTTTTTAGTCTTTTAGCTAATGTCACTGGATGTGTGATTTCGTTAATACTATTCCAGATATGGGGGAATCTACCTTGATTCTGATGTAATAATTTTGAAGCCTTTATATTCCCTAAAGAATTCTGTTGGTATAGAAGGTGAGATGTCTGGGAATCGTACATTTAATGGAGCTGTGATGGCATTTGAAAAACAAAGGTAACTCAACCACTTATTTGTAACAATTCTGTGTTTCCACTTGCTTTGTCTCCTCTCCATTTGATTAGTTTTTCATAAAGATGCTAGTTTTCCATTGATTAGTTGGTAATAAGAACTTCCTTCTATGATTGCTTCTGCCTGTTGGTCTTGTAGCTTTAACTAAGTTCTGACAATATTTCAGATGTTCATACATCTCTTGTTCTAGATTGTTGTTTCATGATCATATTGTGGTTTTCATGTAGCTTGTTTTGGGAAGGTCGGTTATAAATATATCTCGATTATTAAGCTTATGAGAAAAGTTCAAGTATCACATTGAGATATTATTAGTTGATGTCTCAGAACCCATTTTCTCAAACTTCTTATATGAAGATGCAAGGCCATCAGATATCTGTTGCTAACTACTGTCTTTTCTTTCACAAAGTGTTTTGATATGTGTGAAAAGGTTAGGGAAGTGGACCGCTTACATTAGAAATCTCAACTTAGATTTCTCTTTATTTGGTTCAACGATAATGTATCAAGAATTAACTGGTGATTGTTTCCTCTCCCTTTGCTGTTACATGCTTTCTAACTGTTACACCTTTGTACTGACATTCTTGCTTGCCAAAACTGATGTGATTATGTGGAAATATGCAGTCCTATCATACTGGAATGCCTAAAGGAATTTTACTCAACATATGATGATACCCTTTTGAGGTGGAATGGGGCTGAACTATTGACAAGGGTGATTACGAGGCTTGCTGACGGTGTAGATAAGCTTCATCTGCAGTTGAAGCTAAATACAGAGTCATCACATTCATTCTTCCCAATAAGTGCCCAGAATATTACAAGGTACTTTTCTATGTTTAGCTTGAACCTCTGGTTATCAGCCAATACCTAGGAGGATTATGAGTTATCATCCACAGATGCATCATGTTATGCAGAAAATGAAGGTTTTACTGATCCACTGTTTGCTGTGCGTTGTTGTATCCGTAAGGCCTTGACCTAGAATCACACATTAGAATTTACTCATGTGGCAGAGTGATCCAATTCCTTAACTAAAGACCACTCAACTACTAGTTGACACTTGACAGGATTTCTGGTTCAGAGTTTTAAAATATCCTTTTTCTCGCCTGTCCACCTTTTCAAATTTCCTTTTTATGGACAAATTGTGATTTTGGTACGTTCATTTGGTTGCTTGCAGATATTTCAGTGCACCGGTTGGCCATGCTGAAAGCAATGAGCAGGATCTTCTTTTGGCACATATTTTGAACACATCCATTGCATTTCACTTCTGGAATGGCTTAACTTCTTCCTTGGTTCCCGAAACCAACAGCCTCGTGGAGAAGCTTTTGAATCGTTATTGCCTACATTGTTCTGATGTGTTGTGAATCTTTATCAGATTAGTTTATTTCATGGAGAGGTTCGATTGGAAGGCTAAAATGCCTTGCTATGCGGAGATCATTACATTCGATGGCATGAGAATTTTGGCGTTATTTCCTTTGATCTTTGAGGACAAGCAGAGTGGCGCCACACGGATGAGAGGTGCTTTCATCAGTAAAACAACGAGCGGATTTGAACTCGAAGAATGCATTGTTACAAAGGAATTGAACAGTGGAGCACAAAAGTGTCACTTGTTCTGCATATATCTCGCTTGGGGCAAAGAAGAGGCGGAAAAGCTTTGATTGAAGTCGCGGCTGATAGATGGTGTGCATGTATTTTATCTTTGTAACCGTTTTTTTTTGTTTAGTACGTATTCTTTTGTATATTGCGCCCCATTATAATGACTAGAGAATTTATTACGTGAAGAATGGGAATTGTCCTTTTCTACAACTTTTTTGGGACAATTGCTTTTTGGAAGGTATGCTAGCATATTACCAGTGCAGAAATTGTGTGGACGATGTTTCTTTGTATATACACATAAGCTATGTTTGCATTTAATCCAAGTCAACAACGGAATCGCAGACTTTAGCGACTTATAGAGGGAGGCGGCATGCATCAGTTAAATGTGGGGGTGGGTGTTCATAGGGTGAATTTTATGATGGTACGTACATGCAAGTGGGTGCTAACGCCCCTGATAATTTATCTTTTTCCTTGTCGAATCCCTCCTTGCTCACCACGTTATTCCACCACTTGTTCCTCAGATGCTTGCCAACTGAGGTAGCTGACAGAGATGAGGCTCCCTCAAGGATGGTAAGTGGCTTTGGCCATTCACCACGTCTATTTCTCTGCTGTAGATGCTTTGCAACCTGGCACAAACTCTTACTTCCAGTTCTTCTGATACAGGTAGCTGTGCATATGATCGGCTGAACAGGGCCACCGGATTATGACAACACTCTATGCGGATGTTGGTTAGATGCGCTAAGTTGCGGACAGACGAGGAGCACACGTACCTCAGCTGTTGTAGGCTTACAAGTCTACGAAGCCTTTTACCATCTTTTTCGAAATGCGGAGCAAGACAAATCTCATGTGATTAGTGTTTATGTACTCTTCATTTTGACATGATTATAAACTAGTTGAACATATGTGCTTAAGCGCCCCTGACGTCTTGGCCTACGACTGTTTTGTGTTTATGAGACTCAAGACCGACCAGCTCACCCCAATAGAGTCGCCCCTGTTCGGCTTCTCAGGGGTCTCAGTGCAACCCATGGGCAGGGTACGCCTCTCAATCACCTTAGGGACGGCGTCGAAGACTGTGACCAAGGTAGTTGACTTTTTGGTCATCAAAAATATGTCAGGCTACAACGCCATCCTTGGCAGAGGCCTGATTGGTAGAATCAGAGTAGTACCTTCATCTCTCCATCAGAAGATGAAGTTTTCAACTCCGAACGGGATGGGAGAAGTGCTCGGGTGTCAGCGCGAGTCTCGCCAGTGCTATGTTCTCTCTTTAAGAGACAAGCAACCACTCGTGACACCAGACCAAGTCCCGCCATCCACCGATCAGCCCTCCACTAGCCGGGGAACGCCTGCTGAGGATCTATTTCCCATCCAGGTCGACGAGGACCCCGAGCACGTCCTCTACATTGGAGCCCTACTGGCAGAGGCCGAGTAGCAACGCTACGAGGCCTTTCTGTTAGCCAACCTTGACGTGTTCGCATCGTCCGATGACGAGCTTTTGGGCATTTCTCCGGAAGTAATGACACACCGCCTCCGTTTGGACCCCCGGGTCCCGCCAGTGCAGTAGAGGAGGCGACCTGTGAACCGAGAATGGCAGACCGTAATTCAGGATCACGTCGTCAAAAGCCAATCTGTTGGACTCCTCCGAGAAGCCCAATATTCAAGGTGGATTTTCAATGTGGTCCTCGTACGCAAGGCCAATGGCAGATGGCGTGTGTGCATTGACTACAAGGATCTCAATAAGACAACACCCAAGGATAATTCCCCTTGCCGCGCATCGACCAGTTGGTGGACGCTACCTCCGGGCACGAGCTCCTCAGTTTCTTGGATGCTTACTCTGGTTACCACCAATCAGTATGCATCCTCCGGATCAAGATGCTACTACATTTGTCACAGACCTGGGTTGTACTGTTTCACCAGGATGTCCTTCGGTCTGAAGAACGCTGGCGCGAAGTATCAACGGCTGGTCAACAAGATGTTCGAGCAGCAAATTGGGCGCAACGTGGAGGTCTACGTTGATGACATGTTGGTCAAGACGCTTCCGAACACCAAGCACATCTCCGACCTCAAAGAAACTTTCGCAACTCTGCGGAAGTATAACATGAAGCTCAACCCCTCCAAGTGCGCGTTTGGTGTTCGTTCGGGTAAGTTCCTCGGCTTCCTCATTTCAAATAGAGGGATAGAGACAAACCTTGAAAAAATTCAAGCCGTCCTGGAGATGAACAGTCCCAAGACAGTGCACGACGTCCAACGTCTGACTGGGCGTCTTGCCGCACTGAATCGGTTCATGTCCCGAGTAGCAGAAAGAGGTTTTAGCTTCTTCAAGTTGCTCTGAGGCCCCAAAGTGCTTCGCAGCAAGGGGGCAAGTACGGTGGACTGAGAAGTGTGAAGCTGCCTTCGCCGAGCTGAAGGCATATTTGGCAGCCCCACCTATTCTCTCAAAACCTGTGCTAGGAGAATCACTGTTCGTATACCTTTCGGTTACCGAACACTCTATCAGCGCGATTTTGATCAGAGAAGAGGGAGTGGCGCAGCATCCGGTGTACTACAACATAAAATTATTTTGCCAAAATATATACTGAACATGCAAATTCAATTATGGTGTTTAAAGTCCTTTTATTACGAACGGAAAGAGTTTATTAACATGCCAATAAAAATAATAAGCGTCATTGAGTATTTCAACGACATAGATATAGTTCAGCCATAGTTTTACTCCGCTGGATATCTAGAAACTTCTCGTCGAGTCGTTTAAGTGGTGAAATCTGATTAGTGGAATTATACACCTTTTGAACACCATCACTATCCTCTATTATGTAATCATCATACCTCTGAAACTATTTCAAAACTGCACGTTAGAATGCTTGATTTTAATTATAAAATATGATCATGAAAGGTGTTTTCCAACTTTTACTCTATCTAATCTTTTATAATTAACTCTTAATCCCCATAATTTGACTATTTACCTCTAGACTTAGCAATCCTAACTTTTCTTAGAACTAAATCCTTCTAACTGTAGAAGTGGAAGCCGCATTTCCTTAAAAAAACAGACTTGTGTGTTAGTTTCTTTGGTTTCGGGGCTAAATAATCAAGATAAGGAACTAAAACTAATTGCAAAGAATTACATGGACTAAAAATTTAAAAACGCAAGTAAAAGTTAAGATATGTCTGATATATATATATATATAATAGTTTTCTTGATATATATGTATATATATGTACAAATATATAACAAAGGTTTGATTTATATTGTGTATGTATCGGACATTCTATGCTTTTCAACTCGAATTTCATGAAGCCCAGGCTTAACGCATCGGGACAAAAAATGGCAAAATGGAAATATTGCATATTTCAATACTTCTGGTACTGGTAGTACTTTAGTATTAATTACGGCTCGAATGGTCCATCATTTTTCTGCCAACTAACCTCACACTGATACAACCAAGCTAACTGATAAACAACTATAGGCTGACATATATATATATAATATATATATATATATATATAGAGGGATGCTGGGGTACGGCGGTGCGGCCCCGCCGTACCCCAGCCGCTGCCGCTGGATCACCATCCAGCGGCAGCGCTGCCCCCGGTTTTTTTTTTTGTTTTTTTTTTAATTTTTTTTAGCAGCCGCTGGATCACGATCCAGCGGCTGCGCTGGGGTGCGGCGGGGCCGCACCGCCGCACCCCAGCATTTACCTATATATATATATATATATATATATATATATGATATCACCGACCCTCGTCCTCTTCACTATTTGTTAGAAAAACTATATCCTGTCTGGCGCTAGCAGAACTTGTTCAAAATGACGAGATTTGAAATACTCACATTCGTCATGAAGTGATAGTTTCCGACTTAATTAGCATGCCAAAGGGCACCACATTACAAAGAAAAGAGAGGCCATACAAACATGTGTACTACATGTAATAGGAAAGTAATGAAGGCTCCAGGAGATGACAAGCTCAGGTATTCACAGTCGGTATCTCCAAATCGAGTGGTCGATATGGAAATTTGAAGTCATATCACTTCCTTCATAGAGGGACAGAGAGGGTAGCATAGAATGAGTTCTTTACTTGTCCCTGAATTAAAGAAACCTTTAGCTTTCTTTTTAAAGTTGTGGGAGGGGGGGGGGGGGGGGCAGCAAAGTTTCAGGTATGAATTCTCTGCTTCTATAACAAGTTTCAGTTCCGGTATACATGGATATTAGCGAGAAAACATCAATAGCTCGCAATAATTCCTGAACTTCTTCTTTGATGGTTTACACTGATGTTATTTGAGATAATGCTAAAGAGGCAGGCGTAAAGCAGATGAACATTAATTGCACTCTCACACTCTTAATTAAATATAAATTGTAATGGAAGAACAACTAGATCGCGGTACATATATCCACATAAAAGAGGGCGAGTCATGTAGTTGATTGTTTCCTGTTTTCTTCTTTTTTTGAACTATTCACAATCGGTATCTCCAAATAGAGTGGTCGATATGGAAATTTGAAGTCATATCACTTCCTTCATAGAGGGACAGAGAGGGGGGCATAGAATGAATTCTTTGCTTGCCCCTGAACTAAAGAAACCTTTAGCTTTCTTTTTAAAGTTGGGGGGGGGAACAAAGTTTCAGGGTATGAATTCTCTGCTTCTATAACAAGTTTCAGTTGTGGTATACATGAAATATTAGGGAGAAAACAGCAATAACTCGCAATAATTCCTGAACTACTTTTTTGATGGTTTACATTGATGTTATTTGTGATAATGCTAAAGAGGCAGGCCTAAAACAGATGGACATTAATTCCACTCTCACACCTTAATTAAATATAAACTGTAATGGAAGAACAACTAGATCGCAGTGCATATATCTACATAAAAGAGAGCGAG
This sequence comes from Colocasia esculenta, assembly GCA_014218235.1. NCBI lineage: Eukaryota > Viridiplantae > Streptophyta > Magnoliopsida > Alismatales > Araceae > Colocasia > Colocasia esculenta. The sequence goes on along the minus strand of CM024759.1, from coordinate 76,659,614 downwards.
TCATGTTGTTGATTGTTTCCTGTTTTCTAATCCCCTCTTCGCACGCAATTCATCGATATTTCAGCAAAGGTACCCTGGCCTCTTTTTCTTTATAATTTCCAATTTTTGGTGGGTGTGGGGGGATGCCTTGTGGATTGCTTGCTGTATATGAGGACCTAATTCATCCATGTTGTAAGTATATCTATCTTATACTAGTCCTGAAGCATGCTTTAGAAGCAAAGATCTTATACCTTTGCAACTTTAGTTCTCTCTTTAAAGACATAAGCCAAAGGTTTGTTTAATTCAGGGACAAGCTAAGAACGCATTCTATGCGCCACCGACCACACCCCCAACCCCCAACCCCTTTCTCTCTATATATACATACACATATTATATAATGTGATCATATGCCTTCAAATTTCCTTACCGATCGACCAGTACTCAAGTTGGATCATACCGACTGTGAATAGGTAAGCTTGTTATCTCCTGGAGCCTTCATTACTGTCCTACACTTACATGCATGCAGTACACAAAGTTTGTATGGTCCTTTTCTTTGTAATGTGGTGCGCCTCTTTGCCATGACTATTCACTTCATGACGAATGCGCCTATTCTCATATCTTGTCATTTTATACACGGGCTGCATGCACCAATCAGGATAGTATCCTTTTAATTAAGTGGCACCTGTGATCTGAATAAAGAATAAGTGATATCCCCCCTTCTATTTGTTTTCTTCATCGAATTCTATAGCAAGTAGCTTGGCAGTCATGAGTTACCAATATACAAGGAAAAACACAATGAAGCTGGCAAACACACAAGATAGAGAAGCTAAAAAACGGGTGTGAATAGATCATGATCAAAATTAATGCGAAGCTGCAAAACCTCACAGCGGATTTTGTTGATTTGTGTTGCATTATTGTCATTTAATTATATGAATAATGATCATACGAGGAGTAGCTCAGCTTAAGATGTAGCTCGGTTCCCTGGTTTAGCATTCACTACATAGAATAACTCCCATAAGTCGTACGAGCTATATATATTACAAGCTCGTAATGCGACCACCACTGAGCTGCTTAGCCGCCCTTAATTAGTGTTCGGCCTTTAATATGATAATAATTCTACTTAACTGGCCTTCTGACAATAGGTAAGGCACTATATATACTTAGATCAATCACGCAATGAAATATAATAATCGACTATGTACAAAACCACTCAAATTGATCTTATATTGAATCTTTCAGATAGAAACTCCTCTCTCCCAAAAACCTATAAATAAGACCCTAGATCCAATTAGGAGGAGAAAGGACGAAGGGGTGCCCAGAAAGGAGAAAAAAAAGGGTTTCCCCAATGACCAGTTGCTTGAATTCTAGTCAATTGACCAGATCCTTTGAAGACAAGGTTCAAGGATATATATCTCTACGTACAACCAAGGTTAGACCTAGTCAGATTCCAGCCTCTTAATTGGAGAAATTCTAAACACCCAAGAACCACCCTGAAGCTTGGCTTATTTATTTCTTCACTTGGTGAAACTTAGGACCGGCCAGCTGGTTCAAATATTGTTGATAATGAGGACCATATCACTTTGTCTATAACTTGATATCTGAATTTTTCGGTTTAGTAGGGGGGGTTGTGGGAAATTACATCAGATATATTACAAATCAAAACAGGAAACTACCTGGTCTGATAGCTGGTTAACCAGCTGGGTAGGCTTATTTAGGGTTTGGTTAATTTGAACCAGAAAGATGGGATAATATACCGGGCTTTAACCGGGGATAATTAAAGAGCTTGACTGGTTGATTAGTCCTTTTGAGGTAGATTTGTTTACTCGACCTGATTGAGTTAACACTCAAACTAGAGATAGATAAAAAAATGAACTACATCATGCCAGAGATGCAATTGAAAGGTGCATGGACAGTCACCAAAGACATGTTTGATATTTAGATAGATCGAGAATATCCTCACTATTTTGAAGACATTCCCACTTTATCCCCGATCTATTCAAATGTGAAACATGCTCCAAATGTTTACTACATAATAGGTGTTGAATGGTGCATGGACAAATACAATACATCAGTACTCACACATACACAGTCCACAACACACCAAATATTTCTCTAAATCTCAGGAGCATCACAATCTTCAGAACTAAATATATATCTGATAACCTACTTATTTATTAAATACAACCTAAGGTATATTTGTGGCCATTTTTCTCTTGAGCTAAATATTCTGTTTCGCTTGATTATTAGTCTCAATGCTGTATGTGTGGGCCCCCCATCTTTTCCCCTGTCTCTGTTATTATTGCACCAAAGTTCCGATCGATCTCTTGCTCCTCCCTATAACAAGGAGTGAGGAAAGGGATTGGGCTGCAAAAATTCTTGAAAAACTAAGTTACCTTGCATTTCTTATGGCCTAAATTTAGTCTTATATAGATTTACAATCATATAAAAGAATAAGTTGAAGTGGGATAATACTAAGATGTCATCACCTTGTTGACCACACAATATTCGAAAATTGGAGTACAAGTAAATACTAAAGTAACTTCTACCAGATGTATTGAAATACGCAAGTATTTTAATTTTGCCATTTTTCCCAAGGGATTTGGTTTCACTTTCGAGATGCCGAACGATGGCAATCAGACGATGCATGGCAAGATGGAATATATATATATTCCTAGCTCGTCTCTATAACAAAATTAACTTGTAAGGACCACTACAGAAATGAAGGTATGTAGACGGCTGAGAACCGTCTACGAAACTCCAAGAGCGTCTATAAAATGTTTTCTGACGCTACACAGCCGTCTAACAAGCCGTCAACGTAAAGTCCGGTCTACATAACATACGTAGACGGTTTTAAAGCCGTCTACATTGTCAAATGTGTCCATGCCTCAGAATCAGCAGGATGCCGCATCTCCCCATTTCTTGCAACGTCCGACCATCCTTATGCCATGTCATCCACTTAGCTACCATAGAAGACATAAACATTCTTTGCAATCTGTCTTTCAGAGGAAATAACGCAAGATTTTTTAGGTACTCGCTTGCGTGTAGAAGAATCATTTGTAGGCGATTCTTTCTTTATACTCGGTGTATGACATTGCGGACACTCATCTTTATGTTCATTCTCCTTCAAAAACATACACAATCATTCTCACATGTATCTATCTTCACATGGCTTAATCCCAAATTCTATACTGCCTTCTTAGCTTCATACCCATGATTCAGGGACATAGGCTCCTTCTGGTAATATTTCACGCAGAAGATCAAGGAACATGCCCATACAATTGCCTGTGACCTGATTCATTGTCTTAATGTGTAACAGTTTTAAAAAAATGTCAATCTACTCACTTTCTGGCAACCGGGATACAAAGGTGTTTCTGCATCATCAATAGTTTAAAAATTCCTTCGCCCTTTGCATTTGGTTCATCTTCATCACACTGAGCAGCCATATCAGCATCTTGCAGCTCATGTAACATCTGAATTGTATTATCAGCAATCATCTGTTTCTTCCTCATTAATCTCCTCTGAGGATATGTCACCAACGGGTTCCTTCCATGACACACCCAATTTGTATAATGAAGCATATCCGTCACATTCAAATGAGTTTTCACTTCATACCGAGTGAACTTCAATCCATTACAACATTTTTTACATGGACATTGTATCAACTGTCTGTTATCTCCATGCCTGAAACTCCGCCTATCTTCATGAAAAGCAAAGTCCAATAGTTCTTCAACTCCTTTCTCATACCTAGGATCCAACGATCCGTAACATTCATCCAACTCTTATCGACTCCAGCCATTTCAAATAATCTAGAATTAAGAAGTAAAAAAAATATATCAGATATGAATCAAGTACATCAAGTGTAACTTATTTAAAACTACTAAACGATAGACCTAATTATATATGAAGTATAATTTAGTAAAAAATTTGGCAGCATCTACTCTATATTGGAAGAAAATCCACATTTTCACAAAAGTCTATATTCATACATTCCTGCAAAGAAAAGGGGGTACCTACATGAAATCTTGCCCATCTATGGAATTTGATCATCTGATGTCTTTATTATATGTGTTTTGAGATTATCTAAAATTTCGACAGCATCTCCCCACACTTCTCCAATATACCACCATTATTTACTAATTTTACTATGCTCAAAAAATCACTTGCATAAATACAAGTGATAAAAAGAGCAGTTAAATTAGCAGGTTATATTGGAGAAGAGCGAGAAGATGCTGCCGAAATTTTAAGATAATCTCAAAAACACATATAAAGAACATCAGATGATCAAATATCCACCGACTGTCCAACTTGGACAATTCAAGAATATGCTCGATATATGCCATTACTATCAAAAGACAGTCAAAAAAATATCATACAAAAGTCTTGACAAGGGCAAAAAAAAAAAAAAAGGTCCACTCATTCTTATTCCATATGTTTCATCCAATGCTTGCATCTGCATTAAAATACATTCACACATCCTGTAAAAAAGATATTCACGCATCCACACATAATAAAAAAGTTGAGCCACCACCCAGGGCGCTGGATTAAATAAGTTGAGCCACCACCCAGGCTCGCTGGATTAAATAAACATGACACCACCCAGGCTCGCTGGAGCTTACCTGAACAAAGAGCCTCAAAAGATGAAGGCAACTACCTCGATCTCTGCAGCTGTTCCAAACAAAACCTGTCGTCATATTTTACCAAAAAAGATATAATAAAATGTATAAGAGGACTTGCATATAATATATATGTATCTTAAATTTCCTAAAAGATGCAGATAAATGGATCATGCTTTGCTCATTATATATATATTAATGAAATGGATTCCCCATTTAGATACTAAATCCTAGTATTAATGCCTACAAGATAATTATTTTTTCCACAGAAGCACCTGCACTGCTTGTCATTCAAATAAAAACAAGATATAAAAGCGAGGACATTTCTAGGGGGTATCAATTGGGCCAAATAAACCCAGAGTCATGTTATTCCTATCCAAATCTTATATTGCAAGATGTGAGCTGTTGAAGGAATTGATGACTTGCAAAGGAAATTGTTACCTTGGTGTTCAAGGGGAGATTTCAATGAAATCATGCAAGGAACAGAGAATAGAAGAGACAAGATGAATATTGGCATGCAGGCGCAGGAACTTAATTGTTGGATTGGTATCCATTCATTAATGGAATTCCATTATCAATTTATTATTTTAACATGGAAGCCGTCAGGAGACCCGGCAGATGGAATGTATTTGTCTAAATCCACGCCAAGCATGCAACCGCTCCCCACCCCCACCCACGCCGGCGAGCAGGAAACCGTGAAGCCCTCAAATTCGACAAAAAGGGGAACATGACTCTCCTCCTCTATATCCTTCAAAGCCCTAATATTCCCGACGGCATCAGAAAACCAGGAGCAGCACCCGAAAATCCAACGTTTCGATCCTCGAAGAATCCCAGGGTTTGTCTCGCTAACCGGGCAACAGGAACCCACATTACCCCTTCCGAAATCGAAAACCAAAGGAGATCTCCCCCCAACCCCCCCTGCCTGCGCAGCCCCCCACTCCTACACAGGCCCCCCCTCCCTGCGCAGCCCCCCCAACCCCCCCCTCCCTACACAGGACCCCCCTCCCTGCAAGCCCCCCCAACCCCCCCTCCCTACACAGGCCCCCCCTCACTACACAGGCCCCCCCTCCCTGCACAGCCCCCCAACCCCCCCTGCCTGCGCAGCCCCCCACTCCTACACAGGCCCCCCTCCCTACGCAGCCCCCCCAACTCCCCTGCCTGTGCAGCCCCTGCCTGTGCAGCCCCCGGGCACCCCACCCGCGCCCCCCTCCTCCTTCCCTCGCCACCCCTACGCCCTCCCCACCATCCGCCCACCGCCGGTGCCCCCACCCCACCCGGGCACCGTGCGCAACGACGCCCCCCCCCCCCCCCCCCCCCCCCCCCCCCCCCCCCCCCCCCCCGGCCCCCCCTCCCTACACAGGCCCCCCCTCCCTGCACAGCCCCCCAACCCCCCCTGTCTTGCGCAGCCCCCCACTCCCTACACAGGCCCCACCCTCCCTACGCAGCCCCCCAACTCCCCCTGCCTGTGCAGCCCCTGCCTGTGCAGCCCCCGGGCACCCCCACCCGCGCCCCCCTCCTCCTTCCCCTCGCCACCCCTACGCCCTCCCCACCCATCCGCCCACCGCGGTGCCCCCCCACCCACCCGGGCACCCGTGCGCCACCGCCGCCCCCCCCCCCCCCCCCCGGCCCCTTGCGACAGAGATGGAAAGAGGTAGAGAAAGATAGAGGGGGAGGACGAATACCACTGCGACGGCGTCGGCGACGGCGACGGCGACGGCGTCGCGACGGCGACGGCGACGGCGGTGTCGCGGCAGACGGCGGCGGCGACGTCTCCGGCGTCCTGGGCGAGGGCGACGTCTCCGGCGTCCTGGGCGAGGGCGGCGTCTCCAGCGGGGGGGCCAAGGGAAGGGCGCGGGCAAGGGGAAATGGGGCGGGCGGGCGTAGGTGATTAAATTGGAGGAGATACCTAGACGCTAAAGAAAGCCGTCTACGTATAAAGAATACGTAGACGGCTTGTAGCCGTCTATATATTTATATAGACGGCTTTAATAGAAGCCGTTACGTATAATATATACGTAGACGGCTTTCTTTAGCCGTCTATAAATTCCTGTATGTACACGGTTTTAAAAGCCGTCTATGTGACTATGTAGACGACTTAGTAGAGCCGTCTACATATCTCATATTCATAGACGGCGTTCTATAGCCGTCTACAAATAGTGTTTTCGTAGACGGCCGCGATTTTAAGCCGTCTACATATCTTCATTTCCTGTAGTGGACATATAATACTGTTGAAAAGGGATTTATATTTGAGAGAAATACTTACTATATATGGGTATATATATCGTCTACTGTGCACCAAAGGTTGCAATTGGATGGTGCACGGATAAACACAATACACAATTCGTCAACTATACACCAAGTATTTCTCAAAATATTAGGTGAATGACAAGCTTCAGAACTAAATATATCTCTGACATAGAGCGAACAGAATGGTGAACATACTTTACCACTAATCTATTTTGGTTGATAGCCTACTTATTTATTAAATACAGCCGCGTAGAACGTATTTTTTGGGCCATTTTTCTATTTAGTTAAATATTCTATTTCGCTTGATTATTGATGTCAATGCTGTATGTGTGGGTTTTTTCCCCCTCCTTAATTTTCCCCGGTCTCTATTTGTTGGTTAACTGCCATTGACTCTCTTAGGGGAATCGCTGCCACTATGCTGTTATGGGGCAGCATAGTGACATCGGAGCCGGCAACCCAACCCCGCAGGGGTAAGACCCTGTGCGAAGCCCCTCATGCGACCACAGCGTTGACGTGATGCTTTGCGCTTCCGCCTTAAAGATTTGGCTACCGCCTTCACTACAAAGCTGAGCTGAGCTTTTGTGTGTGCAACGGTAAGGGCGGGTTTCCAACAAGTGGTATTAGAGCGAAAGTTGCGAGTTCGATTCCCCCGAGTGCCGCTGGGGGGGAGTTTGTTTGTTGGTTAACTGCCATCGACTCCCTTAGGGAATCGCTGCCACTATGCTGTTATGGGCAGCATAGTGACATCGGGGCCGGCAACCCAACCCGCCATAGGGGTAAAACCTTGTGCAAGCCCCTCATGCCGACCACAACGTTGACGTGGTGCTTTGCGCTTCCGCCTTAAAGTTTCTACGCGTTCACTACAAACTCGAGTTTTTGGTGCAACGGTAAGGGGCTTGGTCCAACACTATTATTATTGCATCAAAATTCGAAGTTCTGTGTGGTCTCTTGCTCTTCTCCCTAGCAAGGAGGAGTGAGGAAAGGGCTAGGGTTGCAAAAATTCTTGAAAACTAAGTTAGTATAGACTAAAATTTAGTCTTATAGATTTACTATCGTATAAACTAATTAATAAGGTGAAGTGGAATAATACTAGAATATCAGTTCTTATCTCCTGTTGACCACACAATATTTGAAAATCGGACTACAAGAAATACTAAAGTACTTCTACCAGCTGTATTTGAAATACGTAATATCTAATTTTGCCATTTTTTCCCAAATGGATTTTTGTGCTTGATGAAGTTTGAGTTGAAGAGAATAGAATGTCCAACACATATACTATATAAATAATAACAATAGAAACAAACCCCTATATCTTGATTAGCCCAGGACTTAAAGAGACTAAATTTAGAAACAAATCCCTTTTGTTAAGAAAAGAAGGTTCTACTTCAAAAGTCAGAAGGACTTAAGATGCGTTTGAAATATTAAAGATTTAATATGTCTGAAAAAGTATGCCGTTGTATTTTCAAATTGTTTGGTAAAACATCTAAACTTGTGTCTAAATAAACTTCTATTCTCATATTTTTTCTCTTCAAAAAAGTAAAGAATATGCCACATTATTTTTTTCTAGATATGAGGCTATGATAATTTTTATTGATCACTTGTCACTGGCCACCAGACGTCGGGTGCCACCGCCCAGGTGTCGAGTCTTGGGCACCGATTACTGGGCGACGACTTAAAATTTTAAGCTCGTTTATTTGAAACGAGCTTAAAATTTTATTTGAGCTTGACTCATTTATCTTATTAAACGAGTCAAATTTGAATAACATTCGAGCCGAATTCAAACTACTTATCCAATATATTGATTCGTTTACAATCCTAGCTAACCGCCAAATACTGGCCGTCGAATAATTAGGCATTGAGTGTCGGATGTCGACTGCCGACCGTCGACAATCAATCGTCGAGCACTGGCTGCCCAGCTCCGTTTGGAAAAACACCTTTTAGGATCATGTTTTATACATAAAAGAAAGTACTCTTATAGTGATATTTATGATAGAAATTCAGAAGTATGCAAATTACATAATAGAGGATAGTATTATGTTAAAAAGGAGTACGATTCAACAATCGAATTTCAGCTCTTAAACAACTTGATGAAGAGCTTTTACCTATCCAGTATAGAGTAAAACTATGGTGGGAACTAGCTATTTTCGATCCAGTTGAATGTAAGTGTATGCTGCAAATGATCAAATTATACTTTAATTCCTTAACTTGAATTACTTAATTATTGAGTTTAACGAATGTCATTTTTTTGTTGACCTGTTAATAAGGTCTTTTTATCTCTAATTGTTAACCTAAAATCATTCGTTGTCTTGCATTTCTACTGATATTAAAAGTAGTTCTCTGAACAATTGTTTTCTTCAAATTTCTTAATTATTCATTTACATAGTTGTACACATTTTTTGGCAAAAAAATTTAATATTGATTATAAAGTACATATGTTCAACTATTTTATAATCATATTCAAAATGAAGAGTACATGAACACTGATTACATTAGTTTTGTCTTGCTGATCTACATTTAGAAAAAGATGGTAAATTTTAAGGGTTCGTATACTCGTAAGCGTAGAGGTTGATTTATTTTGAGCTCGGGCAGCTCTTGCAGCTTCAGCAAGAAGAAATAGGCCAGGGCTGGGCTCGTTCGAAGTCCTTTCCTTTAACTTGAGCGTATTTCTTCTGAAGGTTTGCATGCATACAATATGATACAGGGATCCTCTGAGTCTGTGCATGCATGATCTCAAAAGCACAGTTTGTTTAGAGGAACAAAAAGATGGGCACCTCGCAAGGATGTTCACATTGTCATTTTCTGATCAAATGACTACGATCATTTCATGTTCTTTCGAGAGATGCCGATGGCTGGCTAATTAACTACTCAGAAGAAGCTACACACAACATATATATATAATATGCATACAATATAGATATGTAACTTGGGCGCGCACCCTTCTATATATCCCACAGAATGATGAGCTCGGAGGCAGAGGTCGCTCTGTGCAGGATGAGCGAAAAGATCATCAACAAGGTGAAAACAGCATATAAGTTCAAGAGCGACGTCGTAGTGCGGATTGGGGGTTGGAGTGGAGTCGCCAGGACAACGGTCTTGCGGAGGACCGTTCGCATGCTAGCAGAGGAAGCGAACTTTAACAGTACCACCGACCTCCGCATCGTTCACGTGGACGTATCCAAGGGCGCAGAAGCATACGTCGTGGGTCAGCAGATAAGGAGGAAGCAGGCCGCAGCAGCCGCGTGGGCCTCGAGGACTTCCCGGACGCGGAGTCGCCGTTCTGGGAGCAAGGGGCTCCAGGTTCAGGTTTAACGTCTCTGTATTACCTGGTCATCGTGAACCTCGTCGACGATTCGCTCCACCACATCTCCCTGGCGGGGTTGTCCCCCCACCCCTTCGCCCGCTCCGCCATCCTCGTCCCTGCCCTCTCTGTAGCACTCGCAACGCCACGGAACGAGGCCACGCAGCTTGCTCCAGTGGACGAAGACGTTTTAATTGATCTGTTCCGGTACAGGTCAACACGCACGTATCATCGGCTCCGCCCCGCGCCAGCGCCACGTTGGTACGTAGGAAGAGAACAATATTATAGCTAATTATATCGATCGTGAAACGCCGCTTAATAATGGTACACGACAGGGACATAAAAGAAGGACCAAGCTTCAGAGAAAAGGTCGTGCAACACCACTTTGATGACTTATCGGTGGAGGCAGCCTTGGGGTTGCTACGGTTGGAGGCCCGAGATGCAGGAAACAAGGTCGCCCGACGACGATGTCCGGAAGGATGCGGCAACAACAAGAATGGTGGCAGTGGCAGTGGCAGCCAGTGGTATCGTGGCCGCCGCCTGCCCATCATCAACGAGGACACGGTCTTGCGCTGCTTCCTGTATTGTGCGATTGTCCAAGATGTGTGCAACCCGGTGCATACGTGGAGGGCAGAGGGCTTACTCGGCGATGACGGCTTCGACCACGCACCGGAAGCGGCGGAGCCAGTGTGCGATCTGATAGCAGAACTGGTAGACCGATGTATGGTCGATAAGAACAGCGCCGCGGACGGCAAGGTACGTGTCTGTGCCCCTCTGATGGGAAGAGCCCAGTCTGCAGCCTCCTCAGCAATGATGTCGTCGAAAGAGCCTCGGAGATCACGGACGATAGTGTTCCACACCGCGGGATCCCAGTCGCCTCATTCACAAGTGAGACAACAAGACGATCGCAAGTCGGCATCGGCCGTGGAGGGATATTGGACGACCTTGATTAACGCCTTGCAGGCCAATGAACGTGTTCCGGCTGCCCCGCTGGTGCGCCTCCGGGACCTCTACCCCAACCTCCGCACTTTGGTTCTCAAGGACAACGATCGGCTTCACGAGATCCCCGATGAGGTGTTCTCCCCAGATATGCCCAGCATGCGCGTCCTCGACCTGTCGGGTACGCCCATCCAGAAGCTCCCTTCCTCTCTCCCATGCTGCCGTAACCTCCGGATGCTTTCGCTGAATCACTGCACGAGGCTGGAGTCCCTTCACCCCACCGTCGAAGAAGGAGGCCTTGCTCATCTGGAGGTGCTCAGCGTGATGGGGAGCGGTCTCCCCGGAATGACCAAGCTTTCTCTGAGGAGGCGGACGCATCACCTGAAGGCCCTCTGCTTCGCCGGCGCGTTTGGAAGACTCGAGGAACTCCATTTGTATGTGAATAATGGCAGAGTGTTCGAAGAATATTTTACTCCGGGACGGGGACAATGGCCCGTCGGGCGTATCAGACGAGCACAAATTTCTGTGTGGCATGGTGACAACAACAACAACAATGGTAATCCCGAGAAGAAGATAGAAACAACTGGGGCGCACATCCAAGAAAAGTTCCCCCCGTACGCTCATGTCTACCGCCAAATGGAACCCCGAGTACTCCATCCCCATCTATATGATGTTGGCGGAACATGTTGCAGGCACCTAGAAATCCATGGAGGAGAGGAAGATGTACTCGTCTACAATCTAGCCCGCAAAGTCTGTCAGCCGGACTTCATCTCCATCTCTGACAGCCAAGCAGAGACGCAGATAGATCTGGATGTCTTCGTCGGCCTGACCGATTGTAGAATCCGGAGGTGCCACAAAATTAGAACAGCCCTCTTTGGAAATCCCAAAAGTTCCACGAAATATGCCCTGAAAAATGTGTACCTCGCCTCCCTGCAACAGCTGAGGTACATGTGTTCCTTCTCTGCTGTCGGTAGCTTAGCGCACCTCACCAACATCCACATAGAGTACTGTCAAAATCTGGTGGCCCTGTTCAGCGGATCATCTCCACAGCTTCCTGTATTAGAAGAATTGGAGGTAAGATTTTGTACCAGGTTGCAGAGCATCTTCAGCAGAGAAATTGACCGAGAAGTGGTAAATGGCCAAAGCCACTTACCATCCTTGAAGAAGCTTCATCTCTGTCAGCTCCCTCAATTGGCAAGCATCTGCAGTGGGAACATGCAATCCATCAAGAAGTTGAAGGTAAGAGGGTGTTGGAAGCTACACAATCTCCCTCTCAGGACTGCAGCTACACTGCCCATTGCTGACATGGTCGAAGTGGATGGAGAAACAAAGTGGTGGAATAACGTGGTGAGCAAGGATGGGTTCGACAAGGAAAAGGTGAAGTTTAAGGGGCGTTAAATTAGTACCCACTTACATGCACGTATCTTATGAAGAAGAGAAATATTTAGTGCACATTTTGATGTGCACTAAGTATGACACACCCATTAAGAGTGTGTCATTTATCTCTTAAAAATTATAATATCTCTTCTACTCAATTTTTTCAAATCCCATGAGATAAATTAATGACACACCTAGTGGATGTGCGCCCCAAGTTAAAATACACCATGAATGCGTATTTCTGAAGAAAGGCCAGCTTGTGGAATCAACTCTCAACTTTCTCTCTCTCTCTCTCCATTGCTCTCACTATTTTTCTATATATGTGTGTCCGTCTTTCTTTAAATGTTTAAATGTGCGTGTATCCCTTATTATGAAGCTAGGTGGGGACGCTGTCCCATGGGTCCCTTGCTGCTTGCCTTTGTTGTGTGACAAAATAAGAAGTGTTTTGTCAAGTCTGTTGTATGTATTTTGTGTGACAAAATAAGTTCTGTGTTCGTCGATCATCATGTTAAAAGGTGACGATCAAGTGTCTTTTGCATGTGCACTAACTAATTTTATTTAGTTGTCGGCTGCTTTCCAATACTTAATTATGTGTTGGAGTTTGATTAAGTCAACAACCAAAGATCATTCTTATCTCTGCTAATAATGTCTCTGATGATGATTCTACAACCCATCATTTTCTTTAAATTATAAATACCTTCTCTCATCTCATAAACCTTATCAGTACTTAATATGAGCCAATCACATAAAGAGAATATAAATATTACTAAGCTCATCATGTTATGCAAATACTTAATACTTAGGATATGATGGGAAAATGTAAATAACACATGAATATTTAGACTTGAATATGTGAATCCTTCAACTAATTAATATTCGATCATTGATATATTATGCAAATACTTTGAATGATATCCAAAGATTTCATATATTTTGAGATGCAATTTATTAATATTTATTGATGACTATCATTGTTTTGTTAATAACTCAATACTATTTTTTTTATATGAAATACCAAGGCTGGACAAAGGCAGAGCGGTGCCCATATATATCCTCAAGAGAGGAGGAATATTGAACCAACTCTTGGTTAATCTATTGCATTAATTAGAACGATGATAATATAGAGATCATCAGAGTGCATACCCCTGCATATATATATATACACATTTAGTGATCAAAGCTAAAAAATATGAAGGAAAAGAGATCTTGGAATGCGGAGAATAAGGAACCCATTTTATCCATTCAAGCACAGCAGCTGATGTGGTCAAGAATATCCTTGTGATGCAGAATCATTCTGTAGAGGCTATTTTTAGCCTCCTAGGCCCATAGGCCCATCAAGACCCAGCAAGGCAAAACGGCTATGGCCCTCGCGCCACATGTCTTCGGCTTCAGCCAACCGACTGCCGTACATGCTTCAGCTGCTAAACACCCAAGGGTCCCAACGGTAGTTTCCGAACACCGCACCGACTGCTCGAACATGATTTGTCCTTACCGAGCAGATCAGGTGGCTCCTGCTCGAGCCCGCAATCGCCAAAGTACTCGAGCACCGGGCACCGCGCGGTCTCCGCGCCCGACAACCTCCAGGTCTCCAAGGGTAGTCTTCGGACACCCCTCATCCTGTTCGGTTTAGACACTGTCTACCGAACAAGCCCTACAGGAATCGTGCCATGGACCCGCTGGCATCATCAGCGCCTGGGTACCAGGCACCGAGCATCGGGCCCGACTACCGAACAGTAGGTCTAGCCTACCGAATAGGCAACCTGCTCGGTACCTTTCGCCCAGGGAAATCCAGGCAGCTCCTCACCGCCTAGCAGCGGTTACTGTGGTAGCACCGCACGAGCCCCACGTTCAAGAGAGCAATAACTACAGAGCCCATCAACGGGCGCCTCAACGTGTAACCCCCCACTACGTGCGCCAATCAAGGCGCCCTTCCAGACACGATCCAGAGGCGTTACATCCATCCACTTCAACACCCATGCCTGTATAAGACACGGGTACAGGGCCATGTAGAGGTACGTTCTCCCTCACGTGAACACACCCTCACACACGAGAATCCCCATCCTCTCCAGTCATCTACTGACTTAGGCATCAGAGGGTTCTCCCCGGTTCTTCAACCGGGCCCCCCTTGACGTCTTTTTCTGGTGATTGTAGGATCTTCGTCCGCCTCCGGCAACTGTCATTCTCCCTACACCAGTGTAGGCCTGATCCGCTCTGGCCCAACAAGGAAAAGGCCTCCACACTTTTGGCGCCGTTTGTGGGAACGACAGCAGCCATGGCTCGCTGACGTTCCTCTCACCAGAACTACAGTAGTAGGGTGACGAGATCTCGACAGTCGTGCGCGGACTCACGCATCGGAGTCCCCCGTGTCGACGCCTCCGTCGCCCCCACCGGTGCACTCGGCGACGATCCTGCTGCTGCAGTACCTGCAACCGCCCTGCAGATAGCAGAGCTCCGGCGGCAAATGCAACATCTGACAGGAATCTGTCAGGGCCTCCAGGCCCAGTTGGCCAGACAGCCGGCCCTGACGGTTCCCCCTCCACTGGAGCAACTAGCGGAGTCGTCTCACCGACGGTCTCGAGCCCCTCCAGCGCCGCAGAAGCAGCATGCAAAATCGTCCCCGTTCGTACGCCGAACACCAGTGCAACAGGCCAACTCACCCCGCCGTGTCGCGGCAGTTCAGGCCCCCGCGCGTTCCGATGCCGATTCCAACGCCCACGTGTCCAGGCGCGAGGGCTCAACGCCTGCCGACCAGGAATTGGTTAGACGCCTCCGCCGTGTCGCTGACCTTGAGTGCCGCATGGACGCGATGATCTAGAAGGCAGAAGGCAAACTCTTGGGGGACGACGACCTGGACTTCCGCTCCCCGTTCACCGCGGAGATCCTAGAAGCTTGGGTCTCCCCAAAACTGCCTTTACCTTCCATCGCGCCCTACGACGGCACCACTGACCTAGCGGACCACGTCCATGGGTTCGAGTCGCACATGGTGTTCCACGGAGCATCAGACACGGCCAAATGCCGGTCTTTTCCGACCACGCTGAAGGAGGCTGCACGAGCATGGTTCGAAGCCCTCCCCGTAGGCTCCATCTCTTCCTTCCACCAGTTGAAAAAGTCCTTCCGGGATCACTTCCTGGTCGGAAGATCTCAACCGCGCACCGCGGCATCACTTCTGTCTGTTCGGAAGAAGAAAGATGAAGAACTCTGGGACTACGTCCAATGGTTCCGGACAGAAGCACTTCGCATCCCGAGCCTCGACGTCTCTTTAGCCACCAGTGCCCTCATCCGAGGCACTCGCGACGGCTTCCTTCAGAGGACGCTCGGGGTCCAGCAACCGCCTACCCTCGCCGAGCTCCTCTCCACTGCCCAACGCCACGCTACGTGCGAGGAGAATCTAGCTGCCGGCGGAGCCAACCAGGCGAACTCGCCCCAAAACGGGAAGGACCTTATAAGGTCATTTGAGTTCTCGGAAGAGGTTTCTACAAGCTGCCTACCTTCGGCGGAAAAACCATACCGAGAACCTGACATGTAAAATGCTCATTATTTATAAAAGCCTCTCTGCTCAGCGTCCTTCTCTCTTAGCTATTCTATCGGTTGGTGTAAAAGGCGAACGGTACAACCCCTGGTCACGAGCTCTTCAGCTCAGAAGATCAGCGCGGTACCCGTCCTGAGATAGAGGTGTTCGGTACAACCCCGGGTTGCCGAGCTTCTCAGCTCGCAAAACCTACGCGGTACCCACGAGCCTCTAGACACCGACGAATCCCGATTCGGACAGAACACAACTAGAAAAGAGAGGGAAAAAGGACAACGCTAGTTAAAGAAGCCGGGCGAACGGTACAACCCCTGGTCAAGAGCTCTTCAGCTTGGAAGACCAGCACGGTACCCATCCTAAGACAGAGGTGTTCAGTACAACCCCGGGTCGCCGAGCTCCTTAGCTCGCAAAACCTACGCGGTACCCATGAGCCTCTAAACTCTCTTATCCATTCTATCAGTATATGTAATAGACGAACGGTTTCACCCCTGGAAAAGAGCTCTTCAGCTCAGAGGAACCAGCATAGTACCCGTCCTAAGATAGAGGTGTTCGGTACAACCCCGGGTTGCCGAGCTCCTCAGCTCGCAAAACCTGCGCGGTACCCACGAGCCTCTAGACACCGACGAATCCCGATTCGAACAGAATGCGACTAAGAAAGAGCCCCAGATCCGTCTGGAAAACAGGATCGGACTTGTATGCCGCCATTCCCTGAGCCTCTGCCTCATGAAGCACCACGGTGGCAGCTTTCTTCTCAGCTTCGACTACGACAACCTTCAGCTCGGAGGCCTTCAAGGCAACACAAGCTCGGTCTTGCAGTGTCGGCTCTGCCCCTCTCACCTCACCAGCGACATCGTCATCCGAGCACACCTCTATGCACTGCAGAGGTACTTCCGGTCATGCAGTCCACTCCGGACTCTGCGTTCGCTTCAGCCGCCCCGGTGGCTCGCTCGACAGAGGACGCAACCTCGCCTGCCACTAGTTTGGCAGCAACGCTCGCCAAAGCGGCCTCCGGGTCTCCGACCTCGCTTACAGGCTCTCCTCAGAGGACGACGCCTCATCGCGATCGAACTGTTGCTCCGCCGCAGACACTAAGTCCCTCATCCAACGACTCGGGCAGACATTTCCCCTCTCAAGTGCTCACGATCACATCCGAGCAGACTTGAGAGGGTGGGGGGTAAGTGTAGAGGCTATTTTTACCCTCCTAGGCCCATAGGCCCATCAAGACCCAGCAAGGCAAAACGGCTATGGCCCTCGCGCCACGTGTCCTCGGCTTCAGCCAACCGGCTGCCGTACATGCTTCAGCTGCTAAACGCCCAGGTCCCAGCGGTAGTTTCCGAACACCGCACCGACTGCTCGAACATGATTTGTCCTTACCGAGCAGATCAGGTGGCTCCTACTCAAGCCCGCAATCGCCAAAGTACCCGAGCACCGGGCACCGCGCGGTCTCCGCGCCCGACAACCTCCAGGTCTCCAAGGGTAGTCTCCGGACACCCCTCATCCTGTTTGGTTTAGACACTGTCTACCGAACAAGCCCTACAGGAATCGTGCCATGGACCCGCTGGCATCATCAGCGCCCGGGTACCAGGCACCGAGCATCGGGCCCGGCTACCGAACAGTAGGTCTAGCCTACCAAATAGGCAACCTGCTCGGTACCTTTCGCCCAGGGAAATCCAGGCAGCTCCTCACCGCCTAGCAGCGGTTACTGTGGTAGCACCGCACGAGCCCCACGTTTAAGAGAGCAATAACTGCAGAGCCCCTCAACGGGCGCCTCAACGTGTAACCCCCCACTACGTGTGCCAATCAAGGCGCCCTTCCAGGCACGATCCAGAGGCGTTACGTCCGTCCACTTCAACACCCATGCCTATATAAGACACGAGTACAGGGCCATGCAGAGGTACGTTCTCCCTCACGTGAACACACCCTCACACACGAGAATCCCCATCCTCTCCAGTCATCTACTGACTTAGGCATCAGAGGGTTCTCCCCGGTTCTTCAACCGGGCCCCCCTTGACGCCTTTTTCTGGTGATTGCAGAATCTTCATCCGCCTCCGGCAACTGTCATTCTCCCTACACCAGTGTAGGCCTGATCTACTCCGGCCCAACAAGGAAAAGGTCTCCACACATTCAAAACCTTAAAATCAATGGGGTTGCAACATTAATTATTGTACATTAGTATAAATGGTCAACTCCATGAGATTCCAAATGATCGGTGTTTGCCCTATGCATTGGTCAACATTCGCGTCCGACAACTTCTCAGGTAAAGCCATTCAGACGCTCCCTTCCTCCCTCTCTTGTTGCCCTAACCTCCGGATGCTCTTGTTCTGAAAGGATCTAGACTATGACTAGCCCTAGAGGGGGGTGAATAGGGCTTTAAAAATTTGTCTTGAATGATCAAAGAAAACTAATGCAGAAATAAAAGACGGATGCAAAGCGAAGAGAACAGAGAGGGAAGAAGGATGCAAGCACACGAAGAGACACGGATTTATCCTGGTTCGGTAAGACCCCCTTTGGTCTACCTACGTCCAGTCCTCACCAACACGGTGAGATTTCCCTCACTATGAGATGATCACACCCGCTGGTTGAAACGGTGCCCAGCTCACCAACACTCTGCTAGTTAGCACGGTGCCTAGCTCACCAATACACAGCTGGTTGATGCGGTGCCCAGCTCACCAACAATAACAAGATAATGAACTGAATGAAACAAAGATAAACAAGCAAACACAAAGCCAAGCTTGTGAGGAGGATCTTCAGATGTTGTTGAAGATCTGAAGTAGCAAAGATCTCCTCCAAATGAAACCTTCTTCAAAGATGCAGCAGGTGGAAGCTCTAGAAGGTGAAAAAGCTTAGAAGAAAGAGCTAAAGATGAAACTCTAGAAGGTGGCTCTCTTCCCCACGAAATTGCATGCCTAGGGTTTCCCCCAGGTGTCCTTTTTATAGCCCTTCCAAGGATGTAGCCATTTGAGAGAGGTGGAAAGTAGTCTTGGTCAAAAAGGTGTTCAAAAAGTGCTTTTCAGAAAGTTCTGCATGTCAGGGTCGACTCCCACTTTTGCTGGGGTCGACTCCAGTTCATCCAGGGTCGACTCCTTCACAATCTGGAGGTCGACTCTAGTTGAACAGATGAGCCACTTTTGAACAGAGGTCGACTCCCTTAGAAAGCTGGGGTCGACTCTGAAAAACTGAACACAGTCGGGATCGACTCCTTCTGAAATCTGGGGTCGACTCTGCATGGCCTTTTGAATGGAGGTCGACTCCCTTATAGACTGGGGGTCAACTCTGAAAAACTGAACACAGTGAGGGTCGACTCCTTCATAAGGCTGGGGTCGACTCTGCATGGCCCAAGCCACTTGCCTTCAAAGAGGGTCGACTCCTTCATATTGCCAGGGTCGACTCTGAAAAACTAAACACAGTCAGGGTCGACTCCTTTACATTTTTGAGGTCGACTCCAATAGGCAGGAATTATTTGGGGCTTCTTTGTAAGTCCTCTTGCTTGTGTAGACTATCCTGTTTTCTGCATTTACTTTGCAAACTTGTTAGCAAATAACATGAGTGTTTTGTAATCATCAAAATTCAAAGGGATCCAACAATCCCCCCTTTTTGATGATGACAAAAGACCTATACAGTAATACTCATTTCTCGAAACCAATCACTGATACCGAAACACAATGAGGCACATAAATCAAAACATCAATTCACACGGAATCCTCAACACATTAAAGCATATAAAATAAAACACTAATTCATTCAATTTGCTCAAAGATAGTCATGTATTTCCATTCATAACTCAAAAAGTTACAAGTATCATCTCCCCCTTACTATAAGCACCAAAAAGATACAAGTATTATCTCCCCCTTACTATAAGCACCTGTTAAAAAAACATTCACACAAAAAAGGAAGTTTAAACTGAGTAAGTTCTAGTGCTATCACATAACTACCATCAATTTACATAAGTTCTCCCCCTTTTTGTCATCGTCAAAAAGAGAGGAAGGAGGAAACAAATTAATATGTGATGCTTATGAAGAAGATGAACACATTCCTAATTCACGGCGCAAAGATGTAAACCGGTCTTCACACAACGGTTTAGTAAAAATATCAGCCAATTGGTGTGGTGTCAATAAAATTTAATTCAATATCGCCACTAGAGACATGATCTCTAATAAAATGATGGCGTACTTCAATGTGCTTAGTGCTAGAGTGTTGAACAAGATTTTTTGATAAATTTATGGCACTTGTATTATCGCAAAGCAACGGAATTTTAGACAAACATATCCCATAGTCTTCTACTTGGTGTTTAATCCAAAGTGCTTGTGTGCAACAACTCCCGACTGCGATATACTCGGCTTCAGCTGTCGAGAGAGCAACATAATTTTGTTTCTTGGAGGACCACGAAATGAGGCAACCTCCCAAGAAATGACACGTTCTGCTTGTGCTCTTTCGATCAACCTTACACCCAGCATAGTCCGCATCGGTGTAACCAACCAAGTCGAAGGAACATCATTTGGGATACCACAAACCAAAATCAATCGATGAAGCAAGATATCGAAAGATTCGTTTAACAACAATTAAGTGCGATTGTTTGGGCGAACTTTGAAATCTTGCACACATGTAAACACTAAATAATATATCGGGCCTACTTGCAGTTAAGTAAAGTAGAGATCCGATCATACCTCGATAAAGCTTAGAATCAACAGGTTTACCAAGCTCATCATTATCCAATTTTGTTGTTGTAGACATAGGCGTTGGGAGAGGTTTGGTGTTGCTAAACCCATATTTCTTGAGCAATTCCTTTGTGTACTTTGATTGACTTACAAAGATGCCATCATGACCTTGTTTTATCTGAAGTCTGAGAAAGAAGCTGAGCTCACCCATCATGCTCATCTCGTACTCCCCCTGCATAAACTCAGAAAAATCCTTGCATAATTTTTCTTTAGTGGAGCCAAACACAATATAATCCACATATATTTGAGCAAGTAAAATATCTGAACCAACACACTTTATAAATATAGTTGAGTCAACAAAACTATGCTTAAAATCATGTTGAACAAGAAATTGACTCAATCTCTCATACCATGCACGCGGAGCTTGCTTAAGACCATATAGAGCTTTATGAAGACAAAAGATATGGTTTGGGAAATTTGGATCCTCAAACCCAGGTGGTTGCTCTACATAGACTTTCTATTTTATGAAACCATTAAGAAACGCACTTTTAACATCCATTTGAAATAATTTAAAATTTCTAGAGCAAGCGAATGCTAATAGAATCATAATGGCTTCAAGTCTAGCAACCGGTACAAAGGTCTCATCATAATCTATCCCTTCTTCTTGAGAGTATCCTTGGGCAACTAACGAGCTTTGTTCCGAGTTACCACACCGGATTCATCAAGTTTGTTTAGAAAAACCCACTTGGTTCCGATCACGGGATGGTCATTCGGACGAGGAGATAAAGTCCACACTTTGTTCCTCTCAAACTGATTTAGTTCCTCAAGCATAGCAATAGACCAATGTTCATCAAGAAGGGCTTCATCAACATTTTTTGGTTCAAATTGAGAAATGAAAGCAATATAATCACATTGATATTGAGTTTTTTGAGTTTGCATACCAGATGACGGATCACCTATTACATTACCGATTGGATGACTTGACATGATCTTCCACTCTCGAGGTAATTCATCATTTGTAGAGGACACTCGCAGTTCTTCAAGTGGAGGATCTTCCTTTTCCTTTTCATCACGAACAAGTTGGGTAGGATCATCCATTGCTTCTTCACTAGGCTCCGTGAGATCTATGTCATGAATGGTTAAATCTTGATCTTTCATGATTTCTACATCATCATCATCATCTCTTTTTCTACCATTGTGGTTAGTCTCATCAAAGATTACATGAATATATTCTTCAACAACCAATGTTTTCTTGTTAAATACACGAAAAGCTTTAGAGTGAGATGAATAACCAACAAATATACCTTCGTCGCTTCGAGGATCAAACTTACCTAAGTATTCTTTGCCATTCACCAAAATGAAGCATTTGCACCCGAATGGCTTGAAGTAGGAGATGTTGATTTTCTGCCTTTATAAAGTTCATATGGAGTCTTATCCAACAATGTCTAATCAAACAACGTTAGTGATATGACATGCAGAATTAATGGCTTTAGCCTAAAAATATCTAGGCAAAACAGATTCACATAGCATAGTTCGGGCCATATCAATCAAAGTCCAATTTTTTCTTTCAGCCACACCATTTTGCTGAGGAGTTATCGGAGCAGAAAAATTATGACTGAAACCTTCATTATCACAAAAAGAATTGAATTGCAATTTTCAAATTCCTTACCATGATCACTACAGATAGCATTAATTACATAACCTTTATCATTTTGAACTTTTTTATAGAACTTTATGAATTCAGTTAATGCATCACTCTTATGAGCTAAATACAAAACCCATGTAAATCGAGAGAAATCATCAACGATCACAAAGCCATATCATTTACCACCTAGACTAGCAGTTCTTGTCGGACCAAACAAATCAAGATGCAAGAGTTGCAAAGGCCGAGAGGTAGAAACAATGTTCTTGGGTTTAAATGAAGTTTGAGTTTGCTTACCCTTGGCACAAGCATCACAAACTCCATTTGAATCAAAATTCATTTTAGGCAAACCGACCACAAGCTCACGTCTAGACAAATTGGAAATGATTCCAAAGCTAGCATGGCCCAACCTTCGGTGCTACAGCCATGGGTTGGAGTTATTTGCTACAAAGAAAATCTCCTTCTCATCCAAATCATCCAGATTAACGGTATAAACATTTCCATTTCGATTTCCTACAAACTTGATTTCATTCGAGACATTATCGGTCAACATGCAGTGAGATGCATCAAATGTAACTCTAAATCCTTTATCACAAAACTGACTAATACTGAGTAACTTATGTTTTAAACCATCTATAAATAACACATGCTCAATGCTAGTGGAGGGAGTTTTACCAATGTTTCCAATGCCTATTACCCTTCCTTTGCTGTTGTCTCCAAACGTCACACTTCCACCGTTTTTCTTTTCAAGAGTGGAAAATTGTGATTTGTCTCTCGTCATGTGCCGAGAGCAACCACTATCCAAATACCACTCTTTATTCATCGAACCATTGTAGCCCTGCAAAAACAGAGAATTTTACACTTGATTTCTTGGTACCCAGATTTGCTTGGGTCCAATCATGTTAGTCCAACTTTTGGTTGTTTCCTTTGACACCCACATTGTTTTGATCTTGTGGATGTTCTTTCGAAACCAACAACTCTGAATTTTATGCCCCTTCTTGCCGCAATAATTACATGTAGCAAAAGGAGTACTAGATAACTTAGCTCCAACAAAAGAAGTTGCAGTTTTATGCTTTGACTTGTGAGGAATAAATCCAATTCCTTCTTTTCTAAAGACGTCTTTTGTGCTACCAAGAATAGCATCTAAATTATCACGACCACGCACAAATGTAGACAAGACATTTTTTAATCTATCTACTTCCGTTTGAAGGTTAGAACAATCGTTTTTCAAACTAGGAATTTGTTCTTCTAATGTTTCAACATTTTTCTTAAGCAATGTATTCTCACTTACTACTTTATCAACATTTTCACATTCATGCAAACGTAATGCATACAACTCTTGAGTCATTAAATCAATACTTTTCTTCAGGCATTTATTCTCAAGTTTGCATTCAATAAATTTTTCATATAACTCATTAAACGCATCATGAAGTTCTTCGAATGTAAAGGTTTTAGAATTTACCTTCTCATGGTCAGATTTGGCCATGAAACATAGGTTGGCGATTTCCTCTTCACTTTCTTCTTCTGTGGAGGTATCTTCATCACTCCATGCAGCAAGGGCCTTCTTCTTTGATGTCTTGCCATTTCCCTTGGTGTATGCTTTCTTCTTTTTCAGTTCAGGGCATTCAGGACGGATATGTCCCGGTTTTCTGCACTCAAAGCAAGTGACTTCCTCATTCTTAGAGGTTTCCCCTTTAACTTGATTCTTCTTCTGAAATCTTCTATTTCTTGGATTGAAGTTGGACCGACGTTTGCTCAGAAACTTCTTGAATTGCCTTGTCATTAAGGCAATTTCTTCATCATCGATCTCTTCATCGCTGTTTTCATTGTCACACTCATTTAACACATTAGTAGCTTTGAGGGCAAGACTCTTTTTCTTCTTAGAGTCCTCCACGTCCCTCATTAAGTTAATCTCATAGATCATAAGAGATCCTATGAGAGCATCCAAGGAGATTCCTGAGAGGTCTTTTGCCTCTTCAATAGCTATCACCTTGGGATTCCAAGACATAGGCAAAGATCGTAAAATTTTTCTATTGAGTTCAGGGATAGAGTATTCTTTACCAAGGGCCTTAAGCCCATTTGTGATGTCCGTGAACTGCTTGAACATCTCAGTTATGGTCTCGTTTTCTTACATCTTGAACAACTCATACTTGTGAACTAGAAGATTGATCTTCATTTCTTTGACTTGAGAGGTTCCTTCATAGGTCACTTGAAGCTTGTCCCAAATCTCTTTTGAACTGCTACACATAGACAAACGATTAAATTCATTAGCATCTAAAGCACAGAATAAAGCATTAATTGCCTTGGCATTCATAGACAACTTTTTAAGATTTCAGGAGTCCAATCCTTTTCAGGTTCCTTAGGAACATAAGGACCTTTCTCCACGATGTTCCACAGCTCATAATCCATAGCTTTCAGAAAGATGGTCATCCTAGCTTTCCAATAGCTATAGTTATTTCCATTGAACAGAGGTGGCCTATTAGTAGAGTTGCCTTCAGTGAATGCACTCTGCTCTCCAAGGCCAGCCATAGTCAATCCACACTCGGGGTTGTAAAACCCTTTAAACTAGTGACCAAGCTCTGATACCAAATGAAAGGATCTAGACTATGACTAGCCCTAGAGGGGGGTGAATAGGGCTTTAAAAATTTGTCTTGAATGATCAAAGAAAACTAATGCAGAAATAAAAGACGGATGCAAAGCGAAGAGAATAGAGAGGGCAGAAGGATGCAAGCACACGAAGAGACACAGATTTATCCTGGTTCGGTAAGACCCCCTTTGGTCTACCTACGTCCAGTCCTCACCAACACGGTGAGATTTCCCTCACTATGAGATGATCACACCCGCTGGTTGAAACGGTGCCCAGCTCACCAACACTCTGCTAGTTAGCACGGTGCCTAGCTCACCAATACACAGCTGGTTGATGCGGTGCCCAGCTCACCAACAATAACAAGGTAATGAACTGAATGAAACAAAGATAAACAAGCAAACACAAAGCCAAGCTCGTGAGGAGGATCTTCAGATGTTTTTGAAGCTCTAAAGTAGCAAAGATCTCCTCCAAATAAAACCTTCTTCAAAGATGCAGCAGGTGGAAGCTCTAGAAGGTGAAAAAGCTTGGAAGAAAGAGCTGAAGATGAAACTCTAGAAGGTGGCTCTCTTCCCCACGAAATTGCATGCCTAGGGTTTCCCCCAGGCGTCCTTTTTATAGTCCTTCCAAGGATGTAGCCGTTTGAGAGAGGTGGAAAGTAGTCTTGGTCAAAAAGGTGTTCAAAAAGTGCTTTTCAAAAAATTCTGCATGTCAGGGTCGACTCCCACTTTTGCTGGGGTCAACTCCAGTTCATCCAGGGTCGACTCCTTCATAAACTGGAGGTCGACTCTAGTTGAACAGATGAGCCACTTTTGAACAGAGGTCGACTCCCTTAGAAAGCTGGGGTCGACTCTGAAAAATTGAACACTGTCGGGGTCGACTCCTTCAGAAATCTGGGGTCTACTCTGCATGGCCTTTTGAATGGAGGTCAACTCTGAAAAACTGAACACAGTGAGGGTCGACTCCTTCATAAGGCTGGGGTTGACTCTGCATGGCCCAAGCCACTTGCCTTCAAAGAGGGTCGACTCCTTCATATTGCCAGGGTCGACTCTGAAAAACTGAACACAGTCAGGGTCGACTCCTTTACATCTTTGAGGTCGACTCCAATAGGCAGGAATTATTTGGGGCTTCTTTGTAAGTCCTCTTGCTTGTGTAGACTACCCTATTTCTGCATTTACTTTGCAAACTTGTTAGCAAACAACATGAGTGTTTTGTAATCATCAAAATTCAAAGGGATCCAACACGTTCCATGGAGTTGAAGACCCTCCCCTCCATCACTGAAACAGTCTTGGCATAGATATATCTAGAGGCGTTAATTAGTGTGATAGGTCGCCGTCTCTTTGGGATGATCAAATTGTGAACACAACAAATGCACATCGTGAGGGCCCTATGCTAGGGCTTTTCATAATCTCAAAGACTGATTTTATCCCTCTGCCAACGATGGTAGAATATTAATTTGAAGAATAATTTCCCCAAAATCTGCGACCGTGATCTTCAAGAATGATCGAAAGAGCACATATTCATATGTCTTTTTATTCAGTGACATTAATCCATGCAAAAGTGGAGAAACCATCATCCAATTAACCCATGCATTGAAGACGAGTTCCCATGCTACGCCTTGCACACTGTCTATGACAAAATAGTATCCCCACATCTAGGAGTGTCAACAGATCCTGTAGATCTGAAAAATCGACCCGAATTCAAAATTTAAATCGGATCCGGGTCACACCTTTTAAGTCGAAATACTTTATTTTGGGGCAAGCAATGTTGACCAGACATGCTTCATTTCAGGGCGCCAAAATGGGATGTCTCGATCCGTGATCCGGAGAGAAAACCCCATCTGGCCTTCCCTAGTCCGCACCCTCGCATCATGGAGGTTACGGTCCGTGGCTAAGGGGCCGCGCCGACTTCTCCTGCTGCTTCCTCGCCGGGAGCAGCTCCGGGGGAAACATCGCTTATAACGTGACATGGAGGTTGCTGGTGGAGGAGGCAGAGGACCTCCGTCTTGTGGTGCTGCAGGCTTTTGCGCTGAATCAGCTCTACTTCGGCGGCGCCAAGTAGATGCTATCGGAGGGGGCATCTGCCAGGATCGTCTCCCTCGCCCCAAATGACCTAATGTGGGAGATGTCCCTTCCGGAGGGCGCCAACGGGGACCACGTCTTCTGCAACCCCATGATACACCACCGGCGCCGAGGCATTGAGAAGGAGGCGGGGAGGATAAGGCAGGCATTGCTACCGAGTTGCCTCGTGAGGGGCTGACTGGGGGACCCAGTGATCGACCGATAGTGATGCTGGAGGAGTAGGCGGCAAGAATGGTGGCATTGCTGAACAAGGAGGGCTTACATGCTATCGAACTGTTCGACAACAGTGAGGCCGACCTGCTCATCGCCGACATCAAGTAGTTTCTCTCCGACTCATCACCCCCGTCACAACCATCGCCTCTGGTTCTCCTCCTCTGCCTCCTTCCTTTCCTGTTTCTTTCATCCAGAAATATGTTTAACCAGATTTTATGAACACAGATTTAGATATTTTTTATTTTTTAAATATTTTTGATGTATGTTTAACCAGATTTTATGTATGCTCGTACTATAATAGCACAAATTATGTATTTTTTTTATTTTTTATTTAGATTTTTTCAGATTTGTTATTTATGTTCTTGTTGTAACCAGCGTAGATCGAGTATTTTTTATTTTTTATAGAATTTATTTTACCATGTTTTAAATAAGTATGCAACATTTTATATTCGGATCTTGACCCAGATCCAAATTTGACTTCGGATCTAAACCCAACTCCGGATCTGAAAAGGTGCCTAAAATCGGATTCGGGTCAGATCCGAACCTTCTACATTCGGGTTCGGGTTTGGATCTCTAAGGATCCGACCCGGATCCGAACCGTTTACAGGGCTACCCACATTCACCACCACCTACTTGATGCTGGAAGAGCATTATGTAGACCCTTAAAAATTCATGGTGGAGAAGAAAATATACTTGATCGGCTACAACATTGATCGCCCGAAAAATCTACAGTGTTCTAGACTAAATAGCCAAGCAAACTTGCTCCTAGACTTGGAACATTTTCTTGGGCCTAACCAGTTTTTTTTTTTGACACATACATAGTCTTCATTCAAATGAAACAGAGTACAAAGGTAAAAGGGACGTCGTCCTCCACCGAAAATGGGTGGCACATGCCTCTAGAGAGAGCCTAGAAAAGGAAACTCATGAACCATCAGTCTTTACATAGGAAAGACGACGACAAGCCACGGGAGGAAGGCCACCCATGCGCTGTGGGGACACCAACGAAGGTCGTGAGGACCAGCCAAGGATGGGGAAACGATGGGGTGCAGCCAAAGGCACCAAATGCATAGACGCGTAGCAAGTGCCAAATGCTGCTCTGAGCTGTTGAGAGGCACACTGGTGAAATGTTGGCGGGGGAACGACAGGGGAAGGCACTCCCATGGCCACCATAACTACCGGGGGGCGGGGGGAGATCGACATCAATAGACTGAACAGAAGCCTAAAATCATAGCTGCAGTCACCAACCAACAGTTTGAAAGGGCCAACGAATCGAAGGTGCCTCCGAGCCAAGGGGGCAGGGCAAAGACAACGACCACCTACGCCAAAAACAAACATAACTGCACAAAGAGACTAAAACAAAACATTGGAGAAACACCTAAGGTACTAAACCGTTGCCAGAGGACCGCCTTGTTGTCGATGTCGGAAGCACCACCCGAGTGAGGGGAAAACAAATATCCTACGAGAGGAGATAGAACTAGGATGCCCCAAATAAAAGACCCCATAATGGGGTGGGGTGGAGTTCCTCTGGCCGAAGTTGGAGATGAAAGGGGGAGGGGGGGCTCCACTTTGTAGTAGAAAATCACCTCCCCTCCGAATGGAATCGACGACAGAGATCTAGGGCAACAGGACGAACAAGACAAGAGGAAAACCCATAGCTTCTCTCTCTATAAAAGCTAGAGAGAGAAGCCTGACCCCAAACTAGTTATCAAAGCCAAAGCTCCCCCGTTTTGGAATAATAGTCTCTGGGACTTCCAAGGAGTATAGTGTATGAGATTTGTATCTCACTTTTTTTTGTTTTTTGGGTCAAAGAGTGGAGCTTATCACTCCATTTCATTAACAGAAACTAGTACATAAAGCATCACATAGCAGTAGACTCCCAAAGCTAGACTTACAAATAAGGATGGAAATAAGATATAACCTAATCATCCTGTCGGAGATCATTACAAAAGAGAGTACAAAATGTAGGCAAACTGCAGGATCAAGTAGGAACCAACATCCAGAGACTAACCATCCAGAGACTAACCACAACATTAAATAGCTATGAACATAGCATTGCCAAAGAGAAAGATGTAACTGCCAAGATCCAACTGCACAAAAGGTAAGAGGGTGTTGGAAGCTACACAATCTCCCGCTCAGGACTGCAGCTACACTGCCCATTGCTGACATGGTCGAAGTGGATGGAGAAACTAAGTGGAATAACTTGGTGAGCAACGATGGGTTCTGCAAGGAAAAGGTAAAGTTTAAGGGGAGTTAGCACCCACTTGCGAGCCCGTACCAGGAAAGGCCAGCTTGTAGAATCAACTCTCAACTTTCTCTCTCTCTCTCTCTCTCTCTCTCGATCTCACTACTTTTCTATATATGTGCCCATCTTTCTTTAATTGTGTGTGTATCCCTTATTATCAAGCTAGGTGGGGATGCTTCCCATGGCTTGCCTTTGTTGTGTGACAAAATAAGGAGTGTTTTATCAAGTCTGTACTATGTATTTTGTGTGACAAAATAAGTTATGTGTTCGTGGATCGATCATCACGTTAAAAGGTGACCAACAAGTGTCTTTTGTATATGCACTAGCTAATTTTATCTAGTTGTCGGGTTGCTTTCCAATACTTAATTATGTGTTGGAGTCTGTTTAAGTCAACAACCAAAGATCATTCATATCTCTACTAATAAGGTCTCTGATGATGATTCTACAACCCATCCTTTTCTTTAAATTATAAATACTTTCTCTCATCTCATAAACCTTATGATCAGTACTAGTACTTAATATGCGCCAATCACATAAAGAGAATATAATATTACAAAGCTCATCATGTTATTCAAATACTTAATACTTCGGATATGATGGGTGCATGTAAATAATGCATGAATATTTAGACTAGAATGTGAATCCTTCAACTAATTAATATTCGATCATTGATATATTATGCAAATACTTTGAATGATATCCAAAGATTTCATATATTAATTTGAGATGTAATTTATTAATTTTATTAATGACTATCAATGTTTTGTTAATCACTCAATACCAGAGCAGTGACCATCCGATCAAGTGAGGAGAAATATTGAACCAGCTCTTGGTTAATTTATTGCATTAGAATGAGGCCAATAGGCAGAAAATGAGTATATATGAGAAACAATGTGTTTCCGCCACTTAAAGGCCATTTTATTTGCCCCATAAAGTCCTTCGTTTACCATCTTATTTCATTGGCAGTGATATTCACCCATTTAACTTTTTGACTTTATGTGGTTCCTTAAAGTCTACATACATATGGGACTTTGCCCTTTTATTTGCTCCCCATTTCCTTTCGAAAAATGGTGGGGAGCACAATTAGGTTAATAGAGCAAATAATGTGCTGCAAATGAGAAGAGAAGCATCAAATATTTTCTTATTCAAGTTGCGGTTCCCTTGTGTTTATTTTTTGTCACCGTATTGCAGCATCTATTATCTCTGAATATCCTATATCTTAAGAAGTATTAGGATTGTGTATATCCTATAACCACCCTACTGATGTGTACGTATCTACAACAACCTGTACATGTACAGAGTCCTCACCTACCACCTCTATTGTATTACCTCAACGAACACCCATTTTCCAACCACACAATCTCACATGCATAGTATAAAATCAGGGCTCCTGTTCTGTAGGAAACTAACAAGAGAGGGATTCTTCTGCTCACATGTTTATGGTATCGAAACACTGCACTCCTGCCATGGCTCCACGACTCCATCTCCTCTTCTATCTCCACCCCAACTGCCGCTACTCACTTCGGCCCCCTCCATCGCTAATTAAGTGCTTCAGTGATTTCAAGCGTCAACCACACTATCTTTCCATCAAGCTAACACCAAACAACTAATATGGAAGTAGCAGTTCATTACCCTTGTCAACGGTCAGAGGATGAAGGGTATAATTGATGGCATTGATTCTGACTTCTTAGTTGTCCATGACCATCATGCGAGACAAAAAGCACGCATCAGTTGGGTGAAAATACGATATACACAATCATAATAAAAAGGAACTATATGCTCAAAACCTGATTGTTTCAACTTTCATTCTAAACATAATAAACAAGCAAGAGCAGCAAGGGAGAATTGACAAGGCAAACTAATTTTAAATACGATAATAATACCATTTGCAAAACTCAACTTCGGAAATATCCCAAGCAAAATGTTCTTACGTACTTTTTTCATGAATTAAAAAACTAATTTAAGAAACAGAATAGCAATAAACCCTTAAATCAATTTAAGAAATCACCTAGTTGTTAGAATCAAAATAGGTGTGAAAGCCTTACATACACCACCCACGTAAGATATATCATACATAAATGTCCATATAGTAGTCTAACCAATTATAAAGAATCGAGTGATGGAAAGTGCAAAATGTATGTAGACCTAGCTTCCAATAAAGATTATGGTAATGAGAACAATTCCTATTCAATAACATCTGTGAACGTGTTTTTTCAAACACCACAAAGAAATAACTAAAAAAGAGAATTTTAAAAATAATGATAATAATGGAAGAAGATGAAGATATGATATGAAGAAAAAGAGGGAAAAGAGAAGAGGAGTGCGTGTGTGTACTATGGATGTAATGTGATTGCCAAGTACACATGAGTATCAAAGGAGAGAGCGAAGGATGTGGTACTTACCTTCACTCAAAGATCGTGGGAGATGAGTGGTGGGTTGACTCTTCTCCAATCGACCGGCCGGCGAAGAAGACTTTAGCTTGTTGGTTACCTTGCAAAAAAGATCAAATAAACAAGTGAAGAGAAATATTAGTCCAAGTTGTGTAGTATCATATCTAAAAGAGACAAGAGAGCAACTTACATGTATGGGCTAGAACACACCTTGTGGAGTTGGTGTAAAACCCATAAGAGTGTAGATAGGAAATAAATGAAGTGTGTGAGATGATGAATAGATGAACTAAAGTGATGGTGATGAATGCACTAAAGAGATGAATTAAAAAGAAAGCAAAAGGGAGTGAAAGAAGAATCTGGTGAAGAGTTCTTGGCGCAACAGCAAGGGATGTAGAGAAAGAAGACTCCTCCTTGCTCCAAAAGCTTGAACACCAACAGCACTAACTGTCCAATAGATGAACACTTGAAGCAATGCTCGAGGGGAGGTTCTTCTCTTCAAGTTTTGGAGTTCAGTGGTTTGAAAACGCAGCAGGGCTTTGCCTCAATACTTGGGTTGCTCTCTTAAAAATAATGGCCACGGGTTAATTCAAATGTCTTTGTTGTGCGTTCCCATATGGAGTGTGGAGTTCGAAAATATTTTTAGAAATGGAGTCTGAAAAATTTGATTTTGACACATGATCATCACAAGGATTGATTCTTTCTTCATTTGTAGTTTTGATTGACTTCTGGGGATGTCGAAATAAACCGGCTTGTGTAGAGGAACAAAGAACTTGTACAAGTTCACCTCTACTACCAGCCTAGCACCTACCTGCTCTGGACCTTTGGTTGGTTTTGAAAGGTATGTTTTTTTTTCCCATGAAAAGTTTCAGGCTTTGTAGGGAATATCATTCTACCAACAAAATTAATATGGATTAAGGCAGTTGATTTGATTTCAGGACATAAACATCCTCCCACATGTCCTCCTGTAATCTTTACCTTAAACATAAGCCATTTTCTGACTTTGAAAATTTTCTCTAGGTGACTTATTCTTTTTTGGTGTTTCCTGCAACATGTAGTTACAGTCTTAGGATCTCCAATTCTCTTATTCTCTATGGCTTATCCTTTTGGAAGGTGCTGGATTATGCCATTGCTTAGAGCATTAATCTGTTGGGTACTTTTTTATTGCTAGTTTGTTTCCAAGGCGCCGCCTACGTGAGAAGGTGCTGAATGGTGTGCTATGTGAGCAGCCCATTAGGGCGCCCGCTTGCTTGGGCTGCATCGGGTTGTGCCTGACATCATCTGCCTTGTTTTGGGGTCTGTTTTAGTCCCTAGGTGAAAACTAACAAAGTGGCTCCTTAGTTTCTTCTCTTCTTCTTCCTCCTTTGCTCATATTCTTCTTCCACCCAGTTTGTCCACCTTCCTCTACATGGACATTAGCTCATGGTTGCGTGGTGCAAGCATCAGGCTGCTCCCCCTGCCCCTCCCCCCTGCAGATTTCAACAAAAAAAGTAAGATGGGGACCTCAGTTTGGATTTCCATATGTTGTGTTTTACATATTTTTTGGGATAATTTCGTATGTAGATCTAGTATTTTTTCTAGTTACAAAAAAATCATGCTTACCTCACTATGATTGTGCGTCCCTTTGTTTTGTTATAATGATCTCAAAACTGCCACTATGGTTAACATCCATTGAGGGAAGCTGGTATTTGAAGTGAATATTCTTTAGCAACAACTAAATTTAACTGGATGACTTTAGAACCTAATAGATTACCAAAATACCCATGATTGACTGAAACTTGGGGTAAAAGAAGAGGTCTAACCTACCAGCTCTTCTCACTCCTTCTATGGCGGGTGCTGCCTCTGTAGTGGCAGGAGTTTTAGTTTGGGAGCTCCACTTGGTGCAAACTCCCTATGGAGTTTGCATCCAGGTGGATGCAAACCACCCATTCATTGGGTGGGGTGACATCACCCACCCCATTGGGTGGCTGGGTTTGTTGCAAACCGCCACCGTGGCGGTTTGCAACAAGCCTTTCCCTTAGTTTGGCATCCTGCAGTTGCCTGGGGTTCAGTGCCCTGCCCCTGTCCTTGGTATTTTTGTTGCTGTCGCCTTGTTCTCCTGCCGGGGGGGGGGGGGGGGAGGGCGACTGCTGCAGCGCTGCTTGTCCCGCCTTGTCATCCCCTCACCTATTGCTGCTGTAACAGCAACTGCTGATCCCCGCCTTTCTTGGTCACCTATCGCAGCAGCTAGTGCTGCCCTTCTTCCCTTTTCCCGATCACTGCTGCAGCAGCAGCCACCTGCTTTCAACTGTCCTCTCACATTATTGCAACAGCAGCTGCTGCTTCTCCCAACCTCACCAGTGGGGATTGGGGGCGGGGAAGGATGATCGTTAAGATTTAGTATTTTTTTAAAAATGACTAATGGTTTTAACATGCAAGAGATTTTTCTTTTTTAATTTAACTTTGAGTTTAGGTTAGACATTTTCAATGTCATTTAAAGTTTACCCTACTCTGGTTGCACCAAGGTGACAACATGTGATGCCAGTTTTTGAGATCACTATAAAATAGCAGTGACTTGTTGGATTATAGTCAGGTATAAGTGTGGCTCATTTGTAATTAGAGATATACCAGAGGCATGTGAAGACCCTGCATTCATCAACAGCTACTGAATATACGCCCACCAGGATCCCATTCATTATAGTGAGCTGATACGACTTGCTGCTCTCTACAAGTAAGCATGCTGTTCTCATGTTATTGGTTTGTGAAACACTTATACAATTAAGATGAATTCTCTATATACTTTTTCTTTCTTTCATTTTCTGTTTAATCATTCTCGTGTGATCTTATGGTATCATTCTGCATTTAAACTTGCTGTGAAGCGTCTAATGAATTCCGTTGCTAATTTTTCAAGTCTTTTAGCTAATGTGACTGGATGTGTGATTTCGTTAATACTATTCCAGATATGGGGGAATCTACCTTGATTCTGATGTAATAGTTTTGAAGCTCTTTATATTCCCTAAAGAATTCTGTTGGTATAGAAGGTGAGATGTCTGGGAATCGTACATTAATTCATGGTTTGCTGGTGCGCCGATTCGGGGCGAATCGGATTCGCCCTGATGCGATCCGATTCGCCCTGAATCGTGGCGAATCGGGTCGATTCGCCTGGAACCTGCTGGGCAGTGTTGGTTCTGCCCCAGTTTGGCCAGATTCGCATGGTTTTGATGTTTCTTTGGTTGATTCTATGTTTACAACCTCTTGTGAAGAACATCATGTATAACTGATGATATTTATGCCATGTAATACTACACAAACATCCATTTTCATTCAATTGTATTGGAATTTGAGTACAAACTTCAAAGTATAAACATGAAACGTGAAACATGAAACTCAATTCCAATTGAAAAATACAATGAGACTCATATCAACTAAAAAGTATAAACCTAAAATTCAAATCCAAATACAAAGTACAATGAGTCTAGTATCCCCAATATCCTACTGATATGGATCATATGTACCCCACTGGGGCTGGACAGACTCATCCGACTCTGAGGGCAGCTCCCTAATAAGATGATAACTTTTGGTTCGAGACACAAATGAACGGAACTCATCCCAAGTCATCATGGTGTTGTATCTTCTCCGAAACTCCCTCACAAAGTGGTCCCACACCTCGCATCCAGGATGGACTATCCTCGAACTCGCCATTTGCACATCCTCTGCAGAAGCATCAATCTGCTGAACAGGAACAGGAACAGGAACATGAACATGAATAAACGGAGGTGGATCAAAATTTGGTGCAGGGTAGCTTGTGGTGGCGTAGCCACTATAGCCACTAGAGTAGCCTGTGTCGGACTCTGGCTGATAACTATGTCCCCCATAGCCATAGGATCCCACAGACTCATGTGTGCTCATTCTCTCAAAATCAGATATCATAGTGTTATAGCTATCACTATCCATTGCTGAACCTTTTGCACGACCACCTTCCCTAAACTTCCGCCTTCTATTGTACTACACTGGGCCGCCATGATCGGTATCTTGGGTGCAATGGCCACCATAATATTGCTCTGCTGTGAATTCTATCACACCACCCCCGCCCCCTCCCCCATCTCCATCACCTCCCCCTATAGACCCACCCGGTGAACCAGTTGTCATGGAGTCATGGGAGCGACTGCTGGGTAATCGTGGCGATTCCTCTGGAGGTGTTTCTTCTGCATTTGGATCCAATGTTTCTAAATCTGCAATATCAAGTGGATCTAAATTAGGGGCAGCCATTTTTTTCTTTGCCTTGGATCCCCAGGATAACCAACTCTTCTTCTTTTGTGCTGGGGCGGTTGGCTCTCTAATGACAATGCCTTTGGCTGGGCCACCTGCTTGACCTATGTCCTTCCCCTTTCCTTTCGTTGGTTGGGATGTCGCCACCCTCTTTCCTTTCGTTGGTTGGGATGGAGCAGCAGCTTGCGTATGCAACCCCTTCCTTCTTGGTTGTGCGGAAGCAATTGCACGTGCTTCTCTCATAAACTGTGAGTGGGCTGAAGGGCCTAAATTCATCAATCTTTCAAACTCTGCATCATCATCAACAATTGCACCACCTGCAATAGTCCCCAACATCACAATGACAAAACAATGAATGAACATGTTTAACAAATTATAACTACTGTCTCACCTCCTGCACTTATTGATAAGTCACCAAGAAGATCTACCTCCTCTTCTAAATCGCCCTGAAATTGACAAGAATGTGGTTGTCTCCCTCCTCCCACATCTCCATCACCTCCCTCATCCTCTTCTGCAGCTTCGACAGCTCTAGCTAAAAATGTGTTTAGACGAGGTGGATCTTCTGGATCATCTGCCTCCTCATCTAACTCGTACTCTCCCCGCTCTGTGGTCGCTCGTGCAACCCATGCAACCATTGGGTCTTCATCATCTCGTAAGAACCCAATGTCAACTGGATCATACTCCACCTCCCCCCTCTTTGGATCATCTGTTAAATGCTTCACCCTCAACCTCATATTGTAATGCACATACACCAAATTGTCCAACCGCCTATGTGACAACCTGTTCCGGACTTTGGTGTGTATCAATGCAAAGGTGCTCCAGTTTCTCTCACACCCACTGGAGGAGAAGGTCTGCGACAGGATCTTCACTGCAATTTTCCTTAATATGGGTGTCGAGTGCCCAAAGTTGAACCACCAATCAGCTGTAAAAAAAATTAGTTTTCCTCGATTAGTCAATGGTTGAGTTTACTAATATCTAATAATGTAAGGGAAAGCACATTACCGCCATCAATGCGGTCCCGACCAGCAACAGTGGATGGCTCCGCAAAACTCCCAACCCCTTCTCGAAAGCTCTTCATCTGCCGCAATGAAGTCCATTAGATAAATTTTTTTGTGAATAATTGACATAAACATAATGTAGGCAATTAATGCTCGCCTGATCAATAGCATCTGCTGCATCCAATGGACTCCTTGACAGTCTTTCAACAACCCGTGTAAAGGCGGCAATCAAGTGATCCTCGTACGATAGCTCGAACGCATAATGGTACGCAGGATGGAGATAGTAAGCTGCAATGAGGGTATAAAATGAATTAGTTTGATTGTACTAAAAATGAAAGTTATAAACCAAGTTGAAGTAAAATTTTCTCACCCGCCATATGTAGATCCCGACTCATTTGTCGGTCCCACCGATCTTCAACAACGTCTAAGACCAAGTGTGCATAACGAGGGGACACGTCGTGGATCTTTTTCTTTGCAACTTCAATTTTTGCATAAACCAACCCTATGCTTGGTCTCCTATCCCCATCAACCACCCTCAAAACCTCATAAAGAGGTTCAATGATTTGCACTAGCTTGAATACTCGGTCCCAGAAATTAGCATTGCAGACTATCCCTTCAACATCTTTACCATCAGTAGTCCCTGCGAAAGTGCTCTGCATCCATCTGTCTATCCTAAACATGTGTTTTATACCATCTTTGTGCTTTAGGAGACTTTGTAAGGCAATGAAATTAGTTGCAAAATGGGTGATAGCCGGCCTCAACAACTCTCCACCTGTGGACTCTCTCATCCATGCCAACACAACATGATGATTATAAATGTACCTTGTGATTTTCTGCCCAGCCTCCACCACCGTCCTGACAGGTCGCAATGTGCCAATCTCTTTCAACATCAAATCTACACAGTGTGCTGCACAAGGAGTCCAGTAAAGATGAGGATAAAGAAGCATCAACTCCTCACCTGCCTTCTTGTATGTAGAGCCATTATCGGTCACCACTTGCACAATATATTGCTCTCCTATCTCATCCACAACCTCCCGCATCAAACTTAGAATATATTCAGAATTGTGCACTTTATCGGATGCATCAACAGATTTGTGGTAGAACACCTGTCTATCACAATACACAAGGAAGTTGATAAGACTACTCTTGGCCGTACCTGACCAACCATCACACATCAATGTGCAGCCATATTTCTCCCACTTTTTTTTGAAGCCTTGGATATATGACTTTATCTCCTGCACTTCTTCATCTAGATATCTCCCTGCCAAGTCTCTTGATGATGGTGGTTGCACATGAAGCCCTTGTCGTTGTACCTCCTGGATCATAGTTTTGTAATACGAGCTGTTAGCTGCATTGAATGAAATGCCCGAATGATGCCACCATTTTGCCACTGCACGGCCCAGTTTATATCTAGGCCCTTGCTGGTTGTATGCATCATCAATTCTGGTTTGTTTTCCATGCTCCCGAGAATATAAATGCAGATCCACCTCTTCTAAGGTTACACCTGTGGATCTCTTCCTTTGCCCTTGGTGTTGGTCTGGGTTTGATACGTCGGTTGGAATATGAGTGAAGTAATCACCCACATTGGAGTACCGACGAGACTGCGTCTCACCCCAACTCTACTACCACTGCCACCACTACCACTCCCAACCTCAAAGCTCCCTATCTGCTCAGGGACATCAGGCACATCAGGTTCCTCATCGTCATCTTCATCTCGTTGCCTTCCCGAGATGATCCTCTCCTGCATCTCCCTGTCCGCCTTCTTTCTTTGCGACTCGGCACGAACACCCTTCAAGTGTTCAATCATGAGCTGCTTCACTTCAGCAGGCACCGATTTACAACCTTGGACATCATGGTACCCTGCAAGCCGCCCACCTGCAAGGTGCTTCTTGAGGCGGGAGACGCCCCCTCCTTGCCCCGTATGGCCGTAGTAGTTGCACTTGTAATTGTGCTTGTTGCCCATTACAGTCCCGTGCTGCCACCCAATGTCCTCACTAGCAGCTTTCTTCGGTGCCATCTACATAAAATAATTAATCATTAAATTTCATCTAAAAAAATATT
Source organism: Colocasia esculenta (assembly GCA_014218235.1). Taxonomy (NCBI): domain Eukaryota; kingdom Viridiplantae; phylum Streptophyta; class Magnoliopsida; order Alismatales; family Araceae; genus Colocasia; species Colocasia esculenta. The sequence continues at coordinate 76,620,524 of CM024759.1, read as the reverse complement.
TTTTGTTTTTTATAAATAATTTCAGAAAATTACACATAGATGAACATGGCCAAATCTATGTGTAAGAAATATAGATTCAAAGGAGAAATGGTGGAAAGTAAACATTAAACACTTGCAACATCATGTTTGAATTATTTCTGATTTTTTTAAAAAAATCAAAAATTCAAAATTAAAAGAAAATGGACAAATCTATGTGGAAAAATTGAACATTCAAGGGAGAAATGGTTGCAAGTGAACACTAAACACTTGCAACATCATGGTTCTAAATTTTGATTTTTTTAAAAAAATCAAAAATTCAAAATTAAAAGAAAATGGGAAATCTATGTGGAAAAATTGAACATTCAAGGGAGAAATGGTTGCAAGTGAACACTAAACACTTGCAACATCATGGTTCTAAATTTTGATTTTTTTAAAAAATAATATCGTTGTAATTTCTATTTTTTTAAAATAATTTCAGAAAATAAAAAAATGGAAGAACATGGCCAAATCTATGTGTAAGAAATGTAGATTCAATGGAGAAATGGTGGAAAGTGAACATTAAACACTTGCAATATCATGTTTGAATTATTTTGATTTTTTAAAAAAATATTTTCAGAAATTCGAAATTAGAAGAAAATGGGTAAATCTATGTGTAAAAATGGAAGATTCAAGGGAGAAATGGTTGCAAGTGAACACTAATCACTTGCAACATCATCTCCCAAGAGTATACTTCCCATCCATCAACATAAAACAGAAAAAAAAATTGAAGATACATGGAGGGTTACCTTCAAAACAGTCAAAAGGATGAAGAGAGGGATGAGAGAAAGCCAAGAACACCTCCAATGTCCGGAACGCCTCGGCCAAGCGTTAAACCAATACGCACTTGATCCGAGTCCGCCCTCCCGAACGGGCCGTAGCCTGCAAGGGAAACAAACCACGTCCGTGTAAACATAAAGGAAACACCCACATTTTCATATATTTTTTTCTCAATTTACATAGCCACAATCCATTAAAACTGAAAAGGTGCAAGAGTCTGGGGCATACCCCGAGGTCAACAAAAAGAAATAAACAACTACAAAACTACAAAGCTACAAGGCTACACTGATGAAGTACTACTTGCTGGAGGTACAGACCAGGCTCCGCTACGACGCGGCCCAGAACTGGACGTCGGATGGGAAACGTCCTCACCTGTGGGGGTAGGGTGAGCCTCTAGTCACTGGCTCAGTAGGGAACTCCCCCAAAGCCGAACAAACCACAAACCACAGGTACAAAACAGTAAACAGTACCAACAACATATAAAAACAGCTAAGCAGGTAAGTAAAGCTGTAAAAGTACTCACCGTCTGTCGACTACGAGAAACAACTGTAGTAACTAAACGGCAAACCCAAACAGGTGTACAAGCCAAAGTAGAGACAGCCAACACGAGCCACGTAAACTGGTTCGCGACACCAGAAACTAACTCGGACAACTAACACAGGTCCACCTCTCAGTCTCGCAGCCACGGACGAAAGGTCCAGCTGCCGCTCCACGTAAAAAGGTCAAACAACTGTGGAGACCAACTAAACACCACAGCCTGCAGACCACACGGTCACAGGCCCATGCCGGGCACCTCCAGAGACCCTGGCCTGGGCTCGCTAGAGTGAGGCACTGTAAAAAGGACTAGCTGGGGTCCAGTACGTCTACTGGTGTCCGTACCCCCAACTACGAGCGCGCTACAAGTGACTAAAAACAAACACAAGTGTCACTGTCCCACTGTCGTCTTTCCCTCAGCCGGACGTACAACTCAAAACAGGAGTGAGGGTGTCCAGGTCAGACGACACAGACCTCGACGGTACAACACAAGTACCGGGACAAAGCCCCGAGCTAACAGCCTGGCTCACAAAGAACCTGGGGCACCCAACTGGAGAGGTAACCACGGTAGGCGTCGTACTACTCGCCACGTACACAGAACCACGTGCACGTCACACACAAACCACGTGAAACCTCACGTAAACCATAAGTAACCACTAGTCCACTACACGTGAACCCAACTGACTCGCGTACACAACGCGCAGTCACCGAAGTAAGCAACTAACAGCATACCTTGTATGCTAAACACGAGAACCATGTGCACTTAGTGCACCTCGTATAATTCCACGCATGCATTATCGATAAAACACATAATTAGCCATTTCTATCATGTAGGAGTAGGCGGCTACATCGATTGCCGCTTACAGGAAGTAGACGGCAAGGTCCCTGGCCGTCAACCTCCTGGCTGAAGATCTTGGCGGCAAATGATGTTGACGCCAAGTTCCCCGGCCTTAAACCCTGCATAAACCCTAATCCGGTCCTGCGAGTTCTCTAGCTGTTCTAATTACTGGAAAACATGCAAATGCATACCCTCTAGTATGACAGAACCCAATGCAACCCGTTTAAACATGATTCGTACAATAAACTACTCAAACCACCCATTATCCCATATGGTGCAACTCTATCCAAACATGGATTATCATGCTGGTTCAAGTAGTTATGATGTGTTTTAATGTTTCTACAGAGCTACCAGGGTTCGTCCCCTACCTCAGAACGCGTTAGAATCTCCCGCAACTCCCCGGTTTACGCCGAGCCCTCCGCGAGCTCCCACGCGAATTGCACCACGCCGCGACGTTTCCTCGCGCAATTAAGCGACGCCACGCGTTCTACGATCGTCCAACTACTCCTCGGAACCTATTAGAAGCTTCAAAGACTCGGGGGCAGCAAGCTGGGGCAAGAGGGAATGAGTGAGAGCTGAGAGAACTGCCCTCGGGTGAGCCTATAACCTGCACCATTCTCAGGTTGGCGTCAACCCCCATGCCGCCAACAACAACCGCCACCCTCTGCGTCCACATCTACTGCCGCCAAATTCATGCAGTAAACGTCCACTAAGATGGAGCCAATAGTTAACGACCACCCCTGGCCGCCAACTTCAACTGAACAGCAGCAGGTCCTGTTTCATTTCAGGACCAACCCTGCTCTTTACCTGCTCAAACCACACATCCACACCATGCCAACCGACTCACACTGGCCTCACAACGGCCGCCACAACCACAATACACACGATCCGCATGGATCCGAAAGGCACACGACGTTACATCCAAGCACCTTCCAATCCACGTAGGAAGCCTCCTTGGGTCTCCTAGAGTGTAGATCTGGGGTTTCCTTGAGGGAGAAGGGGGAAAAATGGGGGAGAAAGGGGCTGGCGGCGAGACTCCTGCAAATTGGGACTGCACAGTCCCGATTCGCAGGGCATCGGCGTATCTAAAGGGGGCGGAGCGTGGCGGATCTGCGTATCGGGGCGGATCGAAGTGGATCCTTCCGATACGCGGCCGGCCGGTGGATCCTTGCGGATCACGCATCGGCCCGCCCATGATCCGCTCCGATACGGGCGGATCGGGCCGATGCGCTCCGCCACGACAAACCCTGTATTAATTAATGGAGCTGTGATGGCATTTGAAAAACAAAGGTAACTCAACCACTTATTCGTAACAATTATGTGTTTCCACTTGCTTTTTGTCTCCTCTCCTTTTGATTAGTTTTTCATAAAGATGCTAGTTTTCCATTGATTAGTTGGTGATAAGAACTTCCTTCTATGATTGCTTCTGCCTGTTGGTCTTGTAGCTTTGACTAAGTTCTGACAATATATATTTCAGATGTTGATACATCTCTTGTTCTAGATTGTTGTTTCATGATCATATTGTGGTTTTCATGTAGCTTGTTTTGGGAAGGTCGGTTGTAAATATATCTCGAGTATTAAGCTTATGAGAAAAGTTCAAGTATCACGTTGAGATATTATTAGTTGATGTCTCAGAACCCATTTTCTCAAACTTCTTATATGAAGATGCAAGGCCTTGCATCAGATATCTATTGCTAACTATTGTCTTTTCTTTCACAAAGTGTTTTGATATGTGTGAAAAGGTTAGGGAAGTGTACCGCAACGAAATCTCAACTTAGATTTCTCTTTATTTGGTTCAACGATAATGTATCAAGAATTAACTGGTGATTGTTTCCTCTCCCTTTGCTGTTACATGCTTTCTAACTGTTAACATCTTTATACTGACATTCTTGCTTGCCAAAACTGATGTGATTATGTGGAAATATGCAGTCCTATCATACTGGAATGTCTAAAGGAATTTTACTCAACATATGATGATACCCTTTTAAGGTGGAATGGGGCTGAACTATTGACCAGGGTGATTACGAGGCTTGTGGCCGACGGCATAGATAAGCTTCATCTGCAGTTGAAGCTTGTGGTGGTCAAATCTGGCCACCTAGGCCCATAATGACCCGCTATGGCCCTCTCGTGTCCTGTCAACGGATGTGGCCGCATTTCAGGGTGCCACACCTTCATAAGGGCAGTTCAGAGACCTCCAAGGCGTAACCCCCATGATCGGGCTTCGTCAAGCTCCTCAGCAGCATACTTCTGAATAGGTCATCGGTCCTTTTGCACCGAACAACTACAGATGCTACCGAACAGCACGTTCGATCCCCACGCGGGTCACCTGCTCGGTAATCTTGTCCAGAGGTTGCTAAACAGCTCTTCGTGTCCGCACGACGGTTATAACCGTCGCGGGCCACGCACCCCACCATCAAGGGGCGCGTTAACTGCTTGGCATCCCAACGGGCATCTGAACGCATAACTTCTCCCGTTATGCGCCCCCGTCAAGGCGCCTTTCCAGGCACGATCTATCGACGTTACGCACGCCTGCCTCAGCACCCGTGCCTATAAAAGTACAGGTACAAGATCATCCAGAGGTACGTTCTCTCTCACGCGAACACACCCTTACACTAAAAAATCCCCTGCCTTGCAAGCCTCATACTGACTTAGGCATTGGAGGGTTTTCCCCGGTCTTCACCGGGCCCCCCTGATCTTTTCTGGTAATTGCAGGATTCTTCGTCCGCCTCCGGCAACCGTCATCTCCCTTACACAAGTGTTAGGCCTGATCCGCTCCGGCCCAACAAGGAAAAGGTCTTCACACTTTTGGCGCCGTCTGTGGGAACGACATAGCCATGGCTCGCGGACGAACCTCTTACCAGAACCTAGGGAGTAGGGCGACGAGATCCCGCTAGTCACGAGCGGAGTCTCACCGGCGATCCCCTCCCATCAACGTTAACATCGCCCCTGCTGGAGCCAACAACGACGTCCCCATACCAGTGGTTGCCGCGCCGGCGACTGCCCTGGAGGTGGCTGAACTCCGGGGACAGATGCAACAGTTAACGGGCGTCTGTCTCGCCCTACAAGCTCAGCTGGTTGACCACCAGCCCCGGCGGCTTCTCTGCCACGAGAGCGGCAGGTGGAGTCATCGCACCGACGATCTCGCGTCCTTCCGGCGCCTCTGGACGAACAGGCAGACTCACCGCACCGTTCGCGTCGAGCCCCGTCCGAGGAGAGGGTACCGGAGCGGCGAGGGCGATCACCCCGTCGCTCTGTAGCCGCCCCTCGTCTGCCGCGCTGATAGTGGCTGCAAACTCCCACGGGTCCCCCCGAGAGGGCTCCGCAAATTCTGAGCAGGAGCTCACCAAGCGCCTACGACGCGTTGTCGACCTGGAACGCCACGTGGATGCGATGATCCAGCACACGGAGGGGAAAGCTCCGGCGGATGATGACCTGGACTTCCGCTCCCCTTTCAGCAGAGAGATCTTGGAAGCTCGGGTCTCTCCCAAGCTCCCTCTGCCCACCATCGCGCCCTATGATGGCACCACCGATCCAGCCGACCACATCCACGGCTTCGAGTCGCACATGGTGTTCCACGGAGCATCAGATGCGGCCAAGTGCAGGGCCTTCCTTGCGACCCTCAAAGAGACTGCCAGAGCCTGGTTCGAGACCCTTTCGGCGGGCTCTATCTCCTCCTTCCGCCAACTGAAGAAGTCCTTTCGGGACAACTTCCTTGGTGGAAGGTCACAGCCGCGAACGGCGGCCTCCCTCCTGGCCGTACGCCAGAAGAAGGGCGAAGCGCTCTGGGACTTTGTCAAAAGGTTTTGAATAGAGGCGCTTCGCATCTCGCGCTTGGACGTCCCTCTAGCAACCAGTGCCCTCATTCAGGGCACTCGCGACAGTTTTTTGCAGAGGACACTCGGCGTCCAGCAGCCCGCCACCCTCGCCGAGCTACTCTCCATCGCGCAACGCCATGCGGCTTGCGAGGAGAGTCTGGCAGCGGGTAGGGCGGAGCAGGGGGAGCAGTTTGACAAGAAGAGGCCTTCCGACAACGGCTCCGACCGTGATCGGAAGAAAGGACGGCGCAACGACGATTCTCCGCGCCGCCCACCCCCCTTCACCAACTACACACCCCTTACCGTGGCACCCGAACAGATCCTGGCGGAGATCAGGAACGAATCATATGTTCGGTGGCCACAGAGGATGCGCTCTGACCCCCGGAGGCGCGACCAAAACAAGTACTGTCGCTTTCATCGCGACCACGGCCACGACACCTCCGAGTGCCGCCAGCTTAAGGACGAGATTGAAGACCTTATCAAGCGCGGCTACCTTGGGTGGTTCATACTCCGGAATGAAGACCGCCCCAGACGCCGAGAGCGGACTCCCGAGCAGCCGATCAACAACGAGCCCAACGGGCAGGAGATCAATGTGATCGCGGGAGGGTTCGGCGCAGGCGGAGAAAGCACTCGAAGCCGATGCGATTACGCAAGGCGAGTGCACGTTGTGGATAGGCCTTCGGCACCTCGGTCAACTCCATATCCCACCAGTCCTGCACGCGCACGCCCGAGGAGGCTATAACCTTCTCGGACGAAGACCTTGTAGGGGTTTCGACCCCACACGCTGATGCGCTGGTCATTTCGGCCACGATCAATCATTGTAATGTGCGCCGGATTTTGGTGGATAATGGAAGTGCCCCCGATGTCTTGGCTTATGATTGCTTTGTCCTCATGGGCCTAAAAACTGATCAACTCGCCCCTGTAAACTCGCCTCTGTTCGTATTTTTGGGAGTTTCGGTGCAGCCCATGGGAAGAGTTCGCCTCCCGATCACTTTAGGGACGGCTCCAAGGATCGTGACCAAGGTGATTGACTTCTTGGTCATCAACAATATACCTGGATACAACGCCATCCTCGGCAGAGGTCTGATCGGGTGCATCAAGGCACTGCCTTCGTCACTCCATCAGAAGATGAAGTTTCTGACCCCGAGCGGAGTCGGCGAAGTACTCGGGTGTCAGCGCGAGTCTCGTCGGTGCTGTCCTTTCTTTAAGAGACAAGAAACCACTCGCAGATCCGGCCCCGCCAACATCCGATCAACCCTCCACCAGCCGAGGAACGCCTGCTGAAGATTTAATTCCCGTCCAGGTAGACGGGGACCCCGAGCACGTCTTGTACATTGGCGCCTTGTTGGTAGAGGCCGAGCAACAACGCTATAGAGCCTTCCTGCTTGCCAATTTGGACGTGTTCGCTTGGTCTGATGACGAGCTTCCGAATATTCCCCCGGAAGTAATGGTGCATCGCCTCCGTCTGGACCCCTGGATCCCACCAGTTCAACAGAGGAGGCGACCTGTGAACCGAGAACGACAGACCGTGATTCAGGATCACGTTGTCAAAAGCCAAACTGTTGGGCTCCTCCGAGAAGCTCAATACCCAAGATGGATCTCCAATGTGGTCCTCGTACGCAAGGCCAATGGTAAATGGCGTGTGTGCGTTGACTACAAGGATCTCAACAAAGCGACGCCCAAGGATAATTTCCCCCTGTCGCGCATCGATCAGCTGATGGACGCTACTTCCGGGCACGAGCTTCTCAGCTTCCTGGACACCTACTTTGGTTACCACCAGATCAGTATGCATCCTCCGGACCAAGACACCACGACGTTCGTCACAGACCTGGGGTTATACTGTTTCACCAGGATGCCCTTCGGTTTGAAAAACGCTGGCGCGACGTACCAACGGCTGGTCAACAGGATGTTCGAGCAGCAGATTGGGCGCAACATGGAGGTTTACGTTGATGACATGCTGGTTAAGACGCTTCCGAGCATCGACCACATCTCCGACCTCCAGGAAACTTTCGCAACTCTGCGGAAGTACAATATGAAACTCAACCCTGCCAAGTGCGCGTTTGGTGTTCGTTCGGGTAGGTTCCTCGGTTTCCTCGTGTCAAATAGAGGAATAGAGGCAAACCCGGAGAAAATCCAAGCCGTGCTTGAGATGAGCAGTCCAAAGACAGTGCGTGACGTCCAGCGCCTTACTGGACGCTTGGCCGCACTGAACAGGTTCATGTCCCGAGCAGCAGAAAGAAGTTTTAACTTCTTTAAGTTGCTTCGAGGCCCTAAAAGCGCCTCGAAGCAAGGGGGGCAAGTACGGTGGACTGAGCAGTGCGAGGTCGCCTTCACCGAGCTGAAGGCGTATTTGGCAGCCCCTCCTATTCTCGCAAAGCCTGTGCTCGGGGAACCTTTGTTCGTGTACCTTTCGGTTACCGAAACACTCATCAGCGCAGTTTTGATCAAAGAAGAAGGAGCGGCGCAGCATCCAGTGTATTACATCAGCAGGGTCCTCCAAGAAGCTGAAAGGAGGTACCGCCGAGTAGAAAAACTCGCCCTCGCTCTTGTCACGGCTGCTCGGAAGCTTAGGCCCTATTTTCAGGCCCACTCCGTCACGGTTTTAATCGATCAACCGCTGAAATCCATCCTCCAGCGGCCGGAAGCTTCCGGCAGGCTCATCAAATGGGCAATAGAGCTTGGCGAGTTCGACATCAGCTTTCGCCCAATGATAGCAGTCAAAACGCAGGCGCTGGCAGACTTCGTTGCGGAATGTACTCTCCCTGCCGAGCAGGATCCACCGTTGGCGGATGAGCCCCCATGGGAACTCTACGTCGACGGATCCTCTTGTGTCGCAGGAAGCGGAGCTGGCTTGGTCCTCACCTCCTCGGAGGGGTTAGAGTTCCAATACGCCCTCCGGTTCCACTTTCCGGCCTCCAACAACGTGGCTGAGTACGAAGCACTGCTGTCCGGTATTCGCATGGCTAGGCACCTCGGAGCCCTACGGCTAAGAGTCTTCAGCGACTCCCAGTTGATCGCTAGCCAAGTCAACGGGCAGTTCGAAGCCAGGGAGCCCCGTATGGCCCAATACCTCCAACAGGTAAAAAGTCAAACAGGTCTCCTTTACTTCGAAGTCATACACGTCCCACGGGAGCAGAACGCGCGAGCAGATGCACTTGCCAAGCTGGCGTCCTCAGGTGACATCGCCCCTTCCCGCTCCGTGTTTATTGAAGAGCTCGCCTCGCCGAGCACCGAAGTAGACGTCGCGGCCGTAGAGATGGGTCCACCAGCTCCGAGCTGGATGGACCCTCTCTTGGCGTACCTACTCCGGGGTGAGCTTCCACCCGAACAGAGTGAAGCTCGAAAAATCAGGATGCGTTCTCAGCATTTCACCCTCGTAGAAGGCAAGCTATACCGACGGTCCCTTTCGAGACCTCTTCTTCGGTGCCTCAGCCCTGAGGAGGCCCTAGCTACCACCGAAGAAGTTCATGAGGGGCTGTGCGGAAGCCACCTGAGGGGCAGAACGCTAGCACGCAGCATTATCCGAGCAGAGTTCTGGTGGCCTTCTCTTCAGAAGGATTGCATGTCCTTTGTCAGGAAATGCCCGGAATGCCAAAAGTTTGGGCAGCTCATCAAGCAACCCGCCGAACAGCTTCATAACCTGTTCGAACCGCGCCCTTTTGCCAGATGGGGCATCGACATCCTGGGTCCCTTCCCAGAGGCCCATGGTCGGAAGAAGTTTCTGTTCGTGGCCATCAACTACTTCACCAAGTGGATCGAAGCCGAACCGTTGCCACGATTACCGAACAGGCCGCCTGGAAGTTTGTCTGGAAGAACCTCCTCTGCCGGTTCGGTATCCCAAGGGTGATCACCTCCGACAACAGGAAACAGTTCGACAGCACCTTCTTCAAGCAAAAGTGTGCCGAGCTCAGGATTTACAACCACTTTACTTCTGTGGCGCACCCCCAAGCAAACGGTTTGGTCGAAAATGCCAACCGAACATTACTGTACGGGATCCGCACAAGAGTAGAGGCAGCAGGGGGCTCTTGGATTGACGAGCTCCCCAACGTGCTATGGTGCCACCGGACTACGGCTCGGATAGCAACGGGAGAAACGCCCTTCCACTTGGCCTACGGCTCAGAAGCTGTTGTGCCTCTGGAGGTGGCCCTTCCCACCATTCGAACAACCCACTTCGACGAAGCCGCCAACAACCACGCTCTTCGGGAAAACTTGGATATGCTTGGCGAACGGAAAAACGACGCCAGCATTCGCCTCATTTCTTATCAGCAACGGCTTGCACAATATTATAATGTGCGAGTTCGGGAAAGGCGGTTTAACGTGGGAGATTTGGTTCTGCGCCGCTGTTCGGCTTCGGATCCCTGAAGAGCAGTCGGAAAACTTGCCATTAAATGGGAAGGACCTTATCAGGTCACCCATGTCCTTGGGAAATGCTCGTACAAGCTAACTACCCCTAGTGGCGAAGCCATACCCAGGACTTGGCATGTGTCGAACCTTAAGGCTTATTATCTATGAAAGCCTTTGATCGACAACCTACTTCTCTTCTCCATGTTCCTATGGTGCGCCTGGGATTGGGTCTGAAACTATCCATACTTCAGGGTCCTTTAAACTCAAGATGGATATGTGGACCCTTCAGGTTAGATAAGCGTTAAGCATTCACCCCCGGTTAAGAACCTACCCGGTTCCAATGGACCTGCGCGGTACATGCAACGCTAATAAACCAACGAGCTCTAGTTCGAACAGGAACACTAGCAGAAGGGAGGAGATAGAAAAAGAGAAGCCATAGTCAAACGATGGAAAGGGAAATCTTCATTCACATATTTTTTCTTACAAGCGGGTCCCCTAGACCACGGTTACAAAAATCAAATACAGGAAGGGCAGAGCGGGAGACTAAGGAGCCTGTTCGGAAGGGCCAGCATCTTCATCCGAAGAAGGCATTCGCCCAGATTGGAATTGTGCGAAGCACACACCATCCAAGTGGGCGTCGTTGGTGCGACGCCGGCACTCCCGAACAGCGGCCTCAAAGGCCTCTCGGGCGCGTTCAACCCAAGACAGCCGCTCCCCGAAGTCCTTCCCGGCCCTCAGGCCCACTCTGTAGCAGCGAGCCCCATACTGCTCCAGATCTTCTTTATAGTCTGGCCCGGCCTTGTATTCTGCAACGGCACGGACCCCCGCATCTGCGACAACCTTGGCAAGAGCGTCCTTCTCGGCTCGTGCCAAGGCAGCATTCAGCTCTGAAGCTTGGAGGGCGGCTTTGAGGTTCTTCATCTCCTCCTCCAATGCCGCCTCGTGAGCCTTATGTCTCGCTGTGAGGTCTTCGCAGAAAGCCGTCTGCGCCTCAAAGAGATACTTTTGTTTCTGGCCCCGAGCAGCCAGGGCCTTGAGGATACTCAACGACTTGGATATCCCGTCCGCAAGAGCCTCCAGGTCGACGTCGCTCATGCCGTCATCCTCCTGGCCCTCCAGATGGTAGCCTTCCACTGGTCTCTCCGGAGTCTGCTCGAGGGGAAGATCCAAGCACCTCGCTAGCTGGTCGAGATGGGAGGCGGTGGGGCTCGCGGGCAACTCCCTTGGCGCGTTTTCTATACGGCGAAGTGTCGCCTCCAACGCCGCCATTGAGGGAGCCTCAGGAAGCCTCTTCAGCAGCACTTCTTTAAGGGGCATCCGGTCGTCATCAGACTCCTCAGCCCGAACACCGCCACCAATTTCCACTGCCTCCCCCCCGGCACCATCAGCTACCTTGGTGGTTGCAATGACATCGGCAACCACCTCGATGGGGGGCATGGGGGGCAGGGCGCGCCCCAGTAGTGGCAGCGATCTCCTCAACGGTCCCCGTCGTTACGGCCGCTTCCTCAGTGGCCCTTGCGGTAGGAACCACTTCCTGTCCTCCGGATAGGGTCGCGTGTGGCACCGGAGCCACCTCGTTGCTCGCCAGCATCTCACCAGTGGCGGAAGCCTCCGTCGCACCGGCGTCTTCGTCGGTTCTGGCGTTCTTCGGGGCGAAGATCCCCTCAACCTCCTCAGCAACGGCGGTTGCTGTGGTGACCATCCCCGGCGCTTCGACGATCGGAGGGTTCTCCTCCCCCCGAGCAGAGGACGCCGCAACTCCTCCGCTCCTCCAGGTAGAAGCTTCTGCAGTATTGCTGGTGGCACCGTGCTCGACACCACCAGTGTTGGAAGCGTCCGAGAGCTCCCTACCCCTCGAGCAGGTGGAGCCCCTTGCCTCTTCTCTGGCAGGGCTTTCCGACCCATCGCTCACTTCGACGAGCCCCAGTTCGGTCGCCATTCTTTGCGCGACCTCCGGACGAACCACGGGGGATATCCCGGTGCTTCCTGTTCGGCCGAATCCACAGCCTTACGCTTCTTGCGCAGCAGCAACTGCGCCTCTTCAACCTCCTCTTCAGTCCCCTCCTCGTGTGTTGAGGGGCAGCATGGCCTATCCTTTTCTTTTTCCGAGCGCGGAGCTGGTCTACGTCCTCCGCGCCCTCGTCAAGCAGCATCGGCCTCTTCTTCATAGAAGCCGAAGGACGAGTCGTACCGTCGCCCTCCTCGAGCGGAGTCCGAGCTCCCACCGAAACCACCTTCATGGTGGCCTTCTTTTTCAGGCGAATTTTTTCGGGCCCCTTCTCAGGGACCCGTGCCTTTTCTGGACGCTCTTTGGTGGACGGAGGAGCTACAAGCGCCGTTGTTACCGTGGCACCAACCCTCACAGCAGAGGGAACCCGAACAACGGCCGCAACGCCATCATCCTCGTACACCATATGAGCCAAAACAGGGATCTGTTCGGCGAAATCCTTGTTCGCCTCCAGATCCCTCCCAGCCTCCAACTCCGCAGCAGCTGCACTTAAAAAAAAAGAGGAAGAAAAGGAAGAGTTAGAGCAGGGTCACCAAACGACAGGTAAACGACCAAAGTCCGCATACTTACTCCATGGTTTGCTCAGGCCATGCTTGACAAGCGAGAATTCGGTCACATAGCCTTCCCCATTTCTAACACCTGCTCGGAGAAGACTATCTGAGGCCCTTGCCTCGTCTTGGATCAGCTTCGGAAAGCTGTCCTTCCGTGCCGAGTGGACGACAGTGGGGAATCCCCACTCTGCACCATCCCGGTGGCGCACGAAGAACAACCTGTCCATCCAACCTTTGTTGTTGGAGTATCTGTTGGACAGTTGTATGTGCATCCTATCTGTTCGGTGCTTGGTGTAGTAGATATCCACTCCTGACGGCCGAGAAGCAGAAAGCTTGAAGTGAGCTCGGAATACATCCGCCGAGCCCCGGATCTCCTTGATCTTACAGATGACGCCGAAGATACAGATGTACCTCCATGTGTTGGGCGTAAGCTGTATCGGCGAGACGCCCCAGCAGTTTAGAAGCGCCTTCGCCACTTCCGGCAACGGTAACCGAAATCCTGCCTCCAGGTGATCCACAGAGAGGGGGAAACAACCTGGTTTGTTCACCAGGAACGATTCCCCTTCCTTCGCATCAATGATCTCGTACTCGTCACCGATCCGAAAGCGTTCACGGAGCCCGCTGTAATGGCGGCATCGTGGCCCGCTAGACGCCGCAACGGTGACCCCGCTCGCTCCGGAAACCGCGACCGCCTTCCCTTTTCCTGCCATCGTTGTACAACGTGGAGGAGAACAGCGAACAGGAGGAAGCGCGAGGAAGAAGACGATAAAAAACCTAAGGGAGGCACAAAAGCTCTCGAGCGAGGAAGGAAGCTTGAGAGGCAAGAAAGCTTGATGACTGACCGCTGGAAGGGTTTTCGAAGGCGTGGCTCCCGCCTTCGCCCCCTCCTTTCTTTATAAAGAAGGAGGGGCACGGAATTCGAAGTAGGTCCCAAAAACGCCTCTCCTTCCCGTTTTCAAAAACTCCTCCTCGATCGCACCGCTGGCAGCCGTTCGAACGCAAGATGCGACGCTCCTGGCTCGACACGACCTCGCACCCATCATGGTGGGTTAGCCGTTTGACAGGGCTCCAGGCGACGGCACCACATGGCTCCCTGCAACGGGCCATCACATTAAATGTGGAAGCGACGCCCTCGAAGTGCTCGTGTCACCGAGCCACTCGAGAGCGTGGGGGGCAAGTGTGGTGGCCAAATCTGGCCACCTAGGCCCATAATGACCCGCTACGGCCCTCTCGTGTCCTGTCAACGGATGTGGTCCAATTTCAGGGTGCCACACCTTCATAAGGGCAGTTCAGAGGCCTCCAAGGCGTAACCCCCATGATCGGGCTTCGTCAAGCTCCTCAGCAGCATACTTCCGAACAGGTCACCGGTCCTTTTGCACCGAACAACTATAGATGCTACCGAACAGCACGTTCGATCCCCACGCGGGTCACCTGCTCGGTAATCTTGTCCAGAGGTTGCCAAACAGCTCTTCGTGTCCGCACGACAGTTATAACCGTCGCGGGCCACGCACCCCACCATCAAGGGGCGCGTTAACTGCTTGGCATCCCAACAGGCATCTGAACGCATAACTTCTCCCGTTATGCGCGCCCGTCAAGGCGCCTTTCCAGGCACGATCTATCGACGTTACGCACGCCTGCCTCAGCACCCGTGCCTATAAAAGTACAGGTACAAGACCATCCAGAGGTACGTTCTCTCTCACGCGAACACACCCTTACACTAAAAAATCTCCTGCCTTGCAAGCCTCATACTGACTTAGGCATCGGAGGGTTTTCCCCGGTCTTCATCGGGCCCCCCTGATCTTTTCTGGTAATTGCAGGATTCTCGTCCGCCTCCGGCGACCGTCATCTCCCTTACACAAGTGTTAGGCCTGATCCGCTCCAGCCAACAAGGAAAAGGTCTTCACAAAGCTAAATACAGAGCCATCACATTCATTCTTCCCAATAAGTGCCCAGAATATTACAAGGTACTTTTCTCTGTTTAGCTTGAATCTCTGGTTATTGCAAGTATTTTATCTTTGTAACCGGTTTTTTTGGTTTAGTACACGTATTCTTTTTTATATTGCACCCCATTATAATGAAGAATTGGAATTGTCCTTTTAAGACAACTTTTTTGGGACAATTGTTTTTTGGAAGGTATGCTAGCATATTACCAGTGCAGAAATTGTGTGGACGATGTTTCTTTGTATATACACATAAGCTATGTTATGTTTGCATTTAATCCTAGTCAACAATGAAATTGCAGACTTAAGCGACGTACAGACGGAGGCTGCATGCATCAGTTAAATGTGGGGGAGGGTGTTCATAGGGTGAATTTTATGATGGTATGTACATGCAAGTGGGTGCTAATTAACGCCCCTGAAAATTTATCTTTTTTCTTGTCGAATCCCTCTTGCTCACCACGTTATTCCACCACTTGTTCCTCAGATGCTTGCCAACTGAGGTAGTTGACAGAGATGAGGCTCCCTCAAGGATGGTAAGTGGCTTTGGCCATTCACCACCTCTCCTATTTCTCTACTGTAGATGCTTTGCAACCTGGCACAAAATCTCACCTCCAACTCCCCTAATACAGGTAGCTGTGCAGATGATCCGCTAAACATGACCAGCGGATCATGACAATATTACTCTTATGTGGATGTTGGTGAGGTGCGCTAAGTTGCCGAGAGCAGAGAAGGAACACATGTACCTCAGCTGTTGTAGGCTTACAAGTATACGAATCCCTTACCATCTTTTTCTAAATGTAGAGCAAGACAAATCTAATGTGATTAATTATTGTTTATGTGCTCTTCATTTTTGACATGATTATAAAATAGTTGAACATATGTGTTTAATCAATGTTAAATTGTTTTGCCAATATATATACTGAATATGCATATTCAATTATGGTGCTTAATGTAAGTCATGAGAAACTACTCTTGTTATAAACGGAAAGAGTTTTTAACATGTCAACAGAAATAATATACCACTACAAGAAAAGGGATTATTAGGGATGGAGTATTTACGACGGCTCAAAAAGTCGTCCCAAAAAAACCTTTTTGCGACAGTTTCAGCGCCGCCGTCGCCAAAAGTGTAATATTGGCGACGGGTAACGAAAGCCGTATCCATTAAAAAAAAAGCCGTCTTTAAAAAGAGTAGTTGCGACGGCTGTCAAGTAACCGTCTCCAAAACTGTGACATTCGCGACGCCTTCGGAAGCCGTCTCCGCTAAGAAAAGTATTAGCGACGGTTAATGATGTAAACGTCGCTAACAAAATTTATTAAAGACGGCTACACAAGCCGTCGCGAAAAATATTATTGGAGACGGTGCCCGTCATCCCCAATAAAGGTTATTAGTGACGGCTAACTGAGCCGTCTTTAATACGTTTGGTAGCGACGGATAATTTTCTCGTCGCTAGTAACAAATATTGAGACGGCTCTAGCTGTCTCCGATAATCGATTATTAGATACACTTACTAAAAGTTGTCCCTAATATTAATATTAGTGACGGCTATTGTATATGTCGCTAATGATTTTATTAAAGACGGTTTTACCCGTCGCAAATAAATGATTATTAGAGACGGCTTTCGCTAGTTGTCCTTAATAAGAGCATTAGCAACGGCTATAACTATCGCCGATAGTTGGTATTAGCGACGGCTGCATTTGTCGCCAAAGCATAATAACGACAGCTATGGTCGTCGCCATTAGATAATGGAGACGGTTTGTAGCCGTCGCCAATAATGTAATTTTTTAAAGAATGTTAAAAATGGTTTACGTATATATTTTTTATAAAGTATGGTAATGTATGTTAAATTAAAAGGAGAAAAATAAAAGTAAAAAAATATTTTGAGAGGTATGTTAATTACCCCAAGGTGCCTAGGGTAACCCATGGTGGTAAGTCTACCCCATGAGGTAGAGGGGGGTAACTTTTTCTTAATTTGAAAAAATTATCATAAATTTTAAATATTATTCGAATATATTTTTCACATTT
Source organism: Colocasia esculenta (assembly GCA_014218235.1). Classification (NCBI taxonomy): domain Eukaryota; kingdom Viridiplantae; phylum Streptophyta; class Magnoliopsida; order Alismatales; family Araceae; genus Colocasia; species Colocasia esculenta. The sequence continues at coordinate 76,603,676 of CM024759.1, read as the reverse complement.
TTTTATTTTTCACATGAAAATAAGTGGAGTCAAAGATGATAGTTGACCCAAAAAATGAGTACCCATCTTCATCTCAAAGTAGCATCGAATAAATGGATTAAAGTACCCTGAGTTAAGGGTCTAACCACCAAAGTACGACACTAGTATGTCCCGTGAGTTTGACGTATTGCTACTGCTCCATCTTCGGATTGGACAACACACTGCAGTCTCGCCATTCTCGCTGCGTTGTTTGAAGGATCGGATCAGCGGGTCGATCTATTTATAGAGGTTTCTTCCACGCAGATCGCCATTCTTCATGAAGCGTGGATTGACGTTGCTGGAGCCATCTTCCCATTCCAGGGCGTCATCTTCCAGTTCTTCCAATCAGCCCCACTACAGGTAGGCATATGCATATATATATATATCTATATCAACATCTTCGTATAGATGGCCGCTGATGAAATTTGTTGTCCGTTTTGCTATATATTCCCCCTTCTTCCACTTGATGTTTCTGCTCGTCATCTATTTTTGGGGTTTATAGGGTTCATCCACAGAAAGTTGCTTGCTACTGCATGGGAAGTAAATGTTTGTGCTTCATTAATTACATGAAAAAACATGGCATGAACAGGGACGGATATAAAAATTGTATTCAGTAGGGTCACTTAATTTTTTTTAATATTTATATAATTAATTATATTATAATAATAAAATAAATGTATTATACATAAAGTGACCCACTGAGACAATTCAGTGGGGTCACCTCTTATATAAAAACTCTTCAAATCTACTATTTATATGGTCATTTCAAACAAAAAAAAATTGAGTGGGGTCACGTGACCCCACTCATTGTACAATAGATCCGTCTATGGGCATGAACATAACAAATGGGCCAGCATCTTTTCCCTAGATTCTCTATTTCTTCCCTCAACCACTCTGGTTCGAAGAAAATGGAATTGATGTTACAAAAGATAGATTTTTTTATGTTTCTTACTTTTTCGTTTCTTCCCTGCACGCCACTGTTTGTTCCCTCAAAACTGGTGAATTCCAAGCATTGTCCTTTCTTGGAAACGTTGGCATACAAAACTATTCACTCATCATAAGGGCTGTCATGCATTTTTTAGTATCCCTTCTCATTACAGAGACCCAATGAGGCTCGGCAACAGTGCTGATGCAGATTATGTTAACATCTACCTGCAACTTGACTGATTCATTCCATATACAATCAAATGCAATGTAGCATTTTTTGTTATGAATTAGATTTCCAATGTTAAGGTCTCATTGAGTGTGTAGTCTTTAGAGGAAATGCCATTCATTTGCTGTGATAACAAATTGAAAAGTGTGCAGTAGGAGGCAATATTGTTTCTTCAGTACAATCTATGCTTTCCTGGGATAAGTTACTCTATATGGTCCTTACTCATGTGGTTCACTGCTTTTAAAAAAGATTTATAGAAAGATGTATCATGTATTCAGCGAGAAACTTTTTTTTTCATAAGATACTTTCAGTAGTTTGTCCATTGCAGTTAGACCGATATATTTTCATAGGCATAAAATTGAACAAAAGCCTTTTTTTTTGTAGCTTGTCCCAAGCAGATCGTAAGAAGCGTCGTATGGACGACATGTCAGTAGCAGGTTATTGTCCTAGAACTCTTGCCCTTATAAATAGTCATCCTAAGCATTTCGTCTTCATTGTACAAGATGTGTAAGCATGAATTCATAAAAATATAGGATGTTCCTCTACTATTTATTATAGTTATTGCATCCTACGTACAAGTCCATTTTCTCACCATATTCCCTTCCTTTCGGAACCAAAAACTCTAGAGAAAGTGCAACGCGCATCAGGGATAGAAGGGCATGGGAGGAAACCCCGCTCTTCGAACTGGGATGCTCGAATGGATGGATCCTGATTGATGTAATTTTGAAAGAACAACAACGAATCATTTTCCTGGAGTAAATTTCAACACACACAATTGAACTTTTTGTCCTCTGCATTCATTCTGCATCGGGTTACTCCTTAACTAGTGATCAAGTGAAGGATCACTGGAGAGTACTGAAGACAAAATATAAGTTGTACGTGCAGTTGAAGTTAAGTGGTTGGGGGTGGGATCCATTAACAACATACCAATACCCGGGTATGATGGAGCATGGAAGAGGTTATTAAGGTAACGATATTTTAATTCCTGTTTAGTACTATCTATTTTATGAGAAAGACTTTGTGCACTTGAGAAAGTGCACAAATTAAGTACATCCACATGGGCAAATTGCCCATGTGGCACCACTTTTTGGGTGTCACATGGGCAAATTGCCCATTGCTGGTGGTCCACATGGACAATTTACCCATGTGGAATGCACTTTGTGCACTTTCTCAAGTGCACAAAGTCTTTCTCCTATTTTATTATAGTGGTTTAATCAGACCGCACTAACTTATGTCAACTGTTTTTCGTTAGGTTAATCCCAAATACTCACAAATTTGTCGAAGATCTTTCCCTTTTTTAATGACATGCACATTCTTTGTAACCAAAATATAGCCACTGAGAGCAAGCCGAACACATCAGCCGTAGACGTACACGGCGAAAAAGTAATGTCATGCAACACCTAGCATAGACAACAACGTCAATGAGTACTCTAATGAACCTGTCATGCACATGTCTGTTGGCCAGAAACTGAATCGACTGCAGCCATTTCACTCCAACATCAATGAACAACACTCCCACATTAATGAACAACATGTTCAGCAGGTCTCCGAAGAGAAAGTCCACATCAATTGGCAACGAAGGACATGCAAAAGAAAGTGCATGATGCTTTACATGATCTTGTTGACGTAACCCGTGAAAGAATGTGCTCATTAGGGACTTGATCGGCAATCGTGGGTCACATCAACAAAGTGAGAGTTCCTCCCAGTGGAGGCCGGACGCGGAGGTTGTTCCTAGCATTGCGGAATGCTTAAGGGATTTAGAGGGCATTCCCAATCTCCCTTATAATGTTTTCCTCAAGTCCATGAACATCTTCACCGAGCCAAAGTTCAGATCCCTTTTCTCTGCAATGGCCGACAAGCACAAGGTTGAATGGCTGAAGATGATGACCGCCGATAAGCCATGACAAAGTGACACGTGTTCCTTGTCGTTGTGGCATACTTAGAGTTTAACTATTTTTCAGTTTAGGCTTATGTGTAGTGCTTTCTTTCATTTCTATGTTTTTCAGTTCATGTCACTCTATTTCACTATGTACTTCTCTTTTCATGTAATGTAGCAAAATTCGTTAACCATATTATGTGTAATCTTCAGTTTACCATCAATGGACTTGCTGGTTACTAAAACAAGATAATGGGTAAGTACATGTGCTACGTTGTGTGGGTTGGACGTCATCCGGGATTGATTATTCTTGGGATGAGTGTTTGGTTGAAGTCAATAGATTTGCATGGGCACGATATAAGGGCTTCTACTCAATTGAGGAAGCGGAAGCTGCATTCCATGTTTACTTTAGGGTTCACCCATGTCATGTCAATCAAAGTATATAGCATCTGCATCCACCAGCTACCCCTACCCTCCCACAGTGTCGGGAATGCAACCCAAACGCATGTGCCGAAGCTGCCATTCTTCAACTTCCTAATCTTAGGCTTATTGATTCTTGTCATTCTCCTAATGGCCATCATTGTTGTAGGCCTGTTTATCATGATTATGGTCCATCATTATCCACATAGCATTTGAAGTTTTCTATTAAAAGGAACATGTACCATCTTTCATTATGCATGCTAAGAATGTGATGACTGAAATTATGGAAGAACATTAAGACCTTCATCATTGTCGTGTAATCGTAGGACTTTTCATTGTTTCTTTGTTTGCATGCGTACAGAACGGAACTGATCTTCAATATATTGCAAGAAGATGAAGAACATTCACTGTAGTACTGAATGTAGTGATAGAAGAAGTGCAAGAAGACCAACCACCATACCAAGGCGAAGGATGAATTCATCAACACACACAGGGGAAATTTGGGTGGAAAACATTCTGAATGACCATGAGAGAAGATGTGTTAATGTCTTTAGATTGCATCCTAATATGTTCATTAGTTTAGTTGACATTTTGGTGAGTAAGAGCCTATTAAAAGACTCCCGACATGTTAGTGCCAATGAACAACTGGCGATGTTCCTCTATGCTGTTGGCCATGGTGCTAGTTCTGGTGCATTGGTAGAACATTTTCAGCATAGCTCCCAAACTATTAGCCACTACGTGAACAAAGTGGCTTTTGCTTTAGCTTCGTTAAAAGAGGAATATATTTTACAGCCTACTCAAGTCAATGAATGCCATCCACATATTTCGAGAAATGATCGATTTTATCCCTATTTCAAGGTGATGTCAATGCACATCTTGTTGAACATTTTATCTGTACATGATCTAACTTCAATTGTATATTTTGTAGGATGCATTAGGTGCTATTGATGGCACTCACATTCCCGCAAATGTGTTAATTGAAGACCAACCACGTTTTCGGAATCGCAAACAGGTTATAACGCAAAATGTGATGGTTGCTGTGTCCTTTGATGGCTTATTTCAATATGCATGTGTAGGGTGGGAAGGCTCTGCACCAGATTTGCAGGTGTTAACATGGGCCTTATCACGAGGAGAGTTTGTTGTGCCATCGGGTAAGTATTTCCTAGTTGATGGCGGATACGCTAACACTAGCTCTTTCCTTGCCCCCTATCGTGGCCACATGCATCATATTGGAAGCTTTGATGGGGCAGGAAATATGCATTATGATAACAAGCAAGAAAAATTCAACCACAGACATACACAACTTCGAAATATTGTTGAACGGACTTTAGGTGTATTGAAGATGAGGTTCAAAACCCTCCGTGGTGAGGGAAATATGTACCCCTTTGACACACAGAAGAAGATAGTGTTTGCATGTCTTGTGGTACATAACTACATCCGTCGTGAACAGGGGTACGACGACTTCTTCAATGCATCCTCTGATGATAATGAGTCCAATGAGGGTGCATGCTTGAAGATGCACCCACTGACTTGTGCCTTAATGAAACAACAAGGGTAGCTGGGGAGGCACTGAGGGAGGGGATTGCGAATGAACTATGGCGTGCAGGCAATGTCGCATAGATGATCACGTTCACGCATGCTTCCATTGTTACATGTTCTTCTCTTGTGTGGTTGACTATTCATTTTTTCCCATTCTTACGTAGACAGATAGTATTTTGTAGTTGGTTACCCAGTGTCGGATTGTTGTACCAAACATTCATCGTTAATGATTTGAATTTTTATTTATGTACTATTTCATTCACAAGTATTTAGCAAGGCTTATGTAGTATGTTATTGTACATTGCTCAATGTCGCATAGAGTATGAAAGTTGCATCATTCCTATCAGGTATTACTTTTGAGAAGAAGAAAAAGACACACAAACAAAGTTATGGTATTACTTTTGAGAAGGTACAGGAAGATAAACCAGAGGAGAAAGAAGAGAGGCATGCTGAGAATAACAGTCCATGCCTTAATCTCTTGGTCTTCAAAAAGTTGCCGGAAAACTCCAGGTGCTATGGTGAAAGAATCACCCATGGAAGGGATCGTGTGCTGAATATACAGCTGCCGTTGAGCTCCAGGAAAAGTGCATACTGATCCTTGTCCATAGTGAATCTGAAGTAGGTACTGCTCCCAAAGCTAGCACGCTGAAGGAACCGATCAAGGGTGATAGGATAGACAATCTGGTGATCATGCAGATCCTTCTTCAAAGCAAAGAAAGCTGAATATCTTCAGGCCCATTGAACATACAATTCTTGAACTGGATTTATAGAATTCAGATCCAAGAAGACTTCAGCAGATAAACTCGGCTTTCCTTCCTTGAATAGAGAACTGTTGACTGATTCCAGTTGGAGAGCAGACTGAGGATAGTGCTTTGCCCAGTCCGTGGGAGAAAGCCTTTCACACTCAGAGATTAAGGGAGCCAGAACCTCAGAAGAGATGCGCCCCAAATGGTATTCTCTGAATATGAACCTCAGAAAGGAGGGGAGGCGACCCTGCTTAGCTGACTGACGGCCCATCACACGAGCAAATCTTTCAAAAGCATGAGAGCCAGCAGAGGAATCAAAGACTAGGGAATGTAACTTGGGAAGAAAAATAGTATCGGGCATTTTGAGACTTGTGAGATCCACTTGGAAGGAGCAATTTACTGGATGTTCAGTCCGGAGGAGAGCAAGGGCGCTATGGAATTGACCAAACTGAACTTCATGGATCTTATTCAGATAGCAGTAATCATTGTAGAGCTGAAAATGCCTTGCTATTCTGATTTCCTTTAGAATGAACTGGCCCCAAACAGTTCGATGATGAAAAATGAACCACTCAGAGAGAGAGAGTGGGTGATCTCGACGAGAAATGCTGTCTGCTTTGGCTTTGAGGTATTTACTGTATAGAGTCTTGTGCCCTTTTGCCCACTGGTCTTCAGTCTTGCACTCAGCTGACTGGAAGATTTTGTATTGGTTAGTTTTGGACATGTGGCAATAGGGAAGAACAATGTGAAGATGTTCAGTGAGGTTAAGATGGGGAATGCCAAAAATTGTAGAGAGAATGCATTTATGTAGATATTCTCGATAGATTGGTCTCCTTTCAATTTCAGCAGTGAGGGAGAACCAAAGAGGAGGAAATTTGGGTGTAGAGTGTAGAGAGATAGAGGTGGAGAGTTTCCTCTTTTTCTGAGTAGGACTGGGAGAATCAGTCCTGTGGACATGATTGGCAACTGCCAGAATTGAGGTGAGTGTTGAGCGTTCAAACTCATTCTCAGCTAGGGTGAGAAGGGCGCTGCCAAGTTGTGGGTTTTCAGGTATGAAAGTAATTGATGTAGGTGGAGTAGGAGGATAAAGAAGTGACCTTGGATCAAAGGTGGAAGAGGATCTGGTGGAAGAAGGACCAGATGAGGAGGATGCCCCAGCGGATGAGGAGGCTGGAGGATCCTCAGTAATAGATGGAGGAAGAGGACGGATTGGGGAAGAAGTAGGAGAGAGGGAAGATTGAGATGGAAATGGTGTTGCTGAGGAAATTGTGCGGGCAAGGGTTGTTTGAAGGTTGGTGGAGCTGGAGGTGCTGTGGAATAGGATGGTGGTGAGGAAGGGGCTGGAGTTGCAAGGGATGAAGACTCAGGGGCTTCAGGAGCAACTGCTGACTCTTCTACATCCTGCTGCCTAGCCTCGGAGATCACTGGCCCTGGTGGCTCAACTACTGAGAGCTCAGAAGGTCCAACCGCTTCTGTTGGCTGCTTGCTTGCTGCTGTTTCCGGCCCTGATGGCCCATCCTCTGGAACTGATGGCCCTGGTGGCCCAGCCACAAAATCTGCACTGCTTTGAGGGGCAGATGGAGGAGGATCTTTAGGTCCAACTGCCTTCAGGAACTCAGAAAGCAAGTTCTTCATATCGCCCATTTCCCTATTAAACCACTTCATGGCATTCCGTATCTGAGAAAGATCCTTGGAGGTTGATGCCTGGCTCACCATAATAGAATTTATAGTTGACTGCACTGAGCTCAAGATCTCACTTTGATCATCCAACCTCTTCAAGATAGGTTTCAAGTTCACTTTCTTGATGATTTTCCTCTGCCTTCTGTGAGCAATTTTCTTACTTTGCTTCTCCTTTCCACTTGCTCCTCGACCTCAACATGAACTGGGGCATCTTCAGTATGCTCCCCCTGTGATGCTGCTTCCTTCTCAATCTCTTGCTCCCCCTGAATAGGAGCCTCCTCCATAATTCTTTCTTGCTCCCCCTGAATGGGAGCATCTACCATCACAGTATCTTCAATGTGGCCAGATGCCACAACCTCTTCTACCAAACTCCCACCAGTTTTTGGAATCACTGGGGTGGAGTGAATGGAATCCAATACTTCTCGGAGCACAGATGCCACTTTGGAGGAGGGTAGAGGATCCTCTGAAATTGATTCAGCAGGATCAATAATCTTAGGAGTAATCTCCTCTATTCTTCTGCCAGAATCTTCCACTGCTGCTTCTCCTTGAGCTGCTGAAGCTTTCACTTCATCTTCTCTTTCTACTACTGCTGCTTCCTGTGATGCTCTAGACTCTGGGGCCTCTTCTGCTGCTGGTGCTAATTCTGTTGGACATCTTGGGCTTCGCCAATAATGGCTTCACCCTCAGCCACATATGTTTTGTCCAACACCATTGACCACTGAAAATCTACTTTTCCTCAAATTTCTAGACCTAATTGCTTGCCCATCTTCTCTACACCGCTCCAGACACATTTATTCCAAAATGCTTAAAGACTTTGGTGAGAAGGTGAGCATATGGCAAGGATACATTTAACTTACTCTTAGTATCCCAGATTTGATCATGGGCAAATCTCATTCTTTCCATCATCACTTCGGCCATGTTTATTTCCCTGTTCTGAATAGCCCAAAACATCATATCTGAATCCGCTTTGGTACAAGTTGAATAGGTAGCACTTCTAGGAACTAAAACTTGATAGACAATGAAGTGCAGCAAACGATTAAACGCATTCAACTGATTTATATCCAATTTTCCATCTCTCAGTCTAAAACCAGGTCCTATAATTCCAAGACCCTTTGCTTGGGCGTCCACGGTGTGAACCCCACTGTGTCCAGAGGTACTCACTCCAAACAGCAATCTCATAACTCATGATCTATTCTTATCTGGGTTCCCTTGACAGATGAGGTCAAGGACCTATCTGCCTCTGACTTCAAACAGACATAAAACGCCTTCACAAGGTCCGGGTAGCTTACCTCGGAAAGGGTTGCGATTCCAGTCCATTTCATTCTGTCCAAGGCTTCCACAATACTGTGCATCCCATTCTTCTCCAAATCTGCAACATCCACAACTTTATTGCCACAGAGCTTTGTCTTCACAAAAGTGAACTGCTACTGTTGCTCGAGTGTGAGAAACTCAGTGCCGTAGCCTCCAAGATTTCCGGAAACAACGGATGAGGCCATGGATTTGGGTAGATGAGGGTTTCTGGAGGGTTTGGATGGAGATAGTAGTGAAAAGCCTCAAGGATTTCTTCGCGGGAAGAAGAGGGAGGCTTCAAATGAGCAGAGAGTCGATCCCTGAGTCGTTAGGGCATCGGCTTAAACAAACCGACGAAAGAAGAAAAAGAGGGGAAAGATAGGAGATGAATCGTTTCTACATCGATTTTGGGAATAAGATAAATGATAGTTTATCGAAAAAGGAAGCGCCAGAAATGGACGGTAGAAAACGACAAGGAGAGTTGACTGGAATAATGACTTTCATAAAAAGAACGGTCAACAAGAAATGGTTTTAAGTTTTCTTTTGCTTATCGATAAGGGAGAAGATTTATTTACATTATGAAAAATTTATGTTTCAGTTTTAAACAGAAACCTTCTCACAAATTACACATGCCGAAATGGGTAGTCTTAATTTAATAAAGGCTGAAAAGTTACTGACCAGAGATTTCGGGACGAACGGACGTGATTGATGGATTGGACCATAGTAAGTCGGATTGTGTGTCCGACTGCAAGAGTCGGATTGTGTGTCTTTTCAACATTAGAGATAATAGCACTTACCTAGTCGACCCGATCTTCAACTAGTGATCTTCACATCTATTAGAAGAGAAATATGTATATGCAACCCTGATTAAAATTACCAAATCAAAATTCTGCTTGAATTGTATGCTAAAGTACTGTTGTATGAATTGTCTGTGAAAAATCGTCCTAAAATTTTCTCAGACATTCGACTGATGCATTCGACTCATGTATCATTGCTACATTCGATTAATGAAGAAAACAATGCATTGACTGATGCAGTCGAATACATAATTCGACTCTTCAAGAAATCGTGAAAAGGTGCTTAATATTTATAACTATGCAACTGACACCTCATTAAGACGTGTCCTTTCATGTCTTAACGGTCAAATCACTTAACTCCGACCGATCATCCTGAAATATAGGGCCAGTTACTTTTTCTCTTTCCATATAAGCAAACCCCTTCCCCCTTTCGAAAATACCCAAATTCGAAATATGTCTTCTTCTGCTCTTTGCGCCTTCACTGTTCTTCGGCGAAGGACTCCCAGGAACCATCAGGAACCTCATCTCTTCGGAAGAAAGGTAGGTTCTTTCATCACTCCTGTATAGTTCTCTCACTCCTTTGATAACTCCCTGAGCCTTTTCTGTTCCTATCTTCTAGATGGCTTCATCTAGGGTTCCAGAGTCTGTCCAGTTGACCCCTGATCAACTCCAACGCCTGGCCAAGATACCAATCTGTCCTGGAAAGGCTGTTGAGTTTTCCCATCTGAATGGAAACCTTTCTTGGGTAGAAGAGACCCTGAATGCTATGGGATGGACCAAGCTCTGTCAAATTTCCGAGCCCTGTGCAGCAAATGCAATTAGATCATTCTATGCCTCTCTACAAGTTTCATCTGGAAATACTGTGGTAGGATATGTCAAAGGTGCAAAAATCACCATTTCTGAAGAAATGTTGGTTGAGATGTTGGATTGTTCAAGTTCTGGACACAGGCTTAGTGAATTCATTCCCTTAGAAAAGTAGAAGCTGGGGATTATTGGAAGTCTGGGGACTATCAGAAAAAGGGGGCTTCAAGTGAATGAGTTGTCTACTGAAAAGAGATTAATCCACTCAGTGATCACCAACATTGTGACTCCTAAAGCAGGAACTCACTCCTCTATTACTGCCAGAGATGGAAATCTTTTATTTTGGGCAGTTCAGAGGCACCAAGTAAATTTGCCAGTAGTAATATTAGAAAAGATGATTGCTTCCAAGGACCTGCAGGAATCCCTTCCCTATGGATCTCTGCTCACTCTCATTTTCAAAAGATTCTCAGTAGATCTATCTGGAGAGTTGTTGGTAGGAACCAAGGAGAAAATTGACATTTTCACATTAAGAAGAAGTCACTATTCTTTAGTTGGCAAGAAGCAAAATTTGTGGTTCAAGGACTCTGTGCCAGAGTGTGAGCATGAAATCTTTCCCGATGAACCTCTTGTTTCTCTACTCTCACATGAAGTTCCAACATTAGAAGAAAGGCTAGAAGCCCCTGCAGTTCAAATCAGATCTGAAGCCTCAGTTCAGATCCCTGAGCAAGAAGATCAGTTCAATAATGTCTCCTCCCTTCCAGTGCAAGATGCTCCTGAAGACACTATCAGTGAAGTTCTAAGAGACCTTCGAGGCAAAGGAGTAGCATCTGAAGATGTTCCAGCTTTCACCCCCTTGGAGCAGACCTTTGAAGAGAGAGAGCCTCACTTCTCTCCTTCTTAGTTTGAGACCCGGCCAAAGTCTCAGGGGGGGAGCAGCAATACTCTTAATACACTTTTGGATTTAGTAAGAAGTCAGCATGAGAACATTTCTGTTCTCCAAATGCAAGTTGAGTTGATTGATGTCAAGTTTGACAGCTTGTCTGATGAGGTCAAGCAAATGAAAGATCTATTGCTTCAGTTAGTGTGCCAAAATAGCACTTCTAGGCCATCATGGCCTGCTTCCTCACAGCAGCCAGAAGAAGAAGTCCCTGCTCAAGAGCAAGAACTACAAGTAGAACCTCAAGCGCCAGCACCTGAAGATCCAGTTGTTGAGCAACCAGTTGAAGTTGAAAAAGAATCTGAGAGTCAGGCTGAGCAGCAGCCTTTGATGGATAAATCCCAACAGAAAGATGAGCAGCCTGCTGAGCAGCAGCAAGTTCAAGACCAAGAAGCCCAGTTAGCAGTAGTAGCTTATCAGTCTCAAGATGTGCAGAAGCAAGAGCCTGTGGTTGAGAAACAGTCAAGAGAAGTGGCAGCAGCTATAGATGGATCCAGGCATAAAGGTCTAAAATCCCAGAAGGAATCCAAGGTCAAGAGAACCCTTGAGTCCTCTTAGAACCTCCAAACCTTCAAAAGGAAAGTAAAGAGAAGACTGGTCAAAAATGGTGACCTTATCTTCCCTCTTCCTCCTTCCAGGCCTAATCCTCCACCTGCTCCACCTGTTAACCCTCCTTCTGAGCCCACTCCACATGCACCTCAAACCTCTGCACCCTCAACATCAACTCCTGCACAGCCTACACACTCCACTTCTCCGGATCTTCCTCCAGTTGCAATTCCCATAGACCCATTTTTTCAAGATATCAAGTTTTCTATCTACCCCATGAAACATCAAGCCAAACCTCTTAAGGAGATCACTCTAAATCTCTCCACTCAATCGCCACACTACTTTTCCTCTCTTCCCACTGCTTCAAAAACTGACTCCAAGAAAACCCTCCTTCATCTAGTTGAGATACTTCCGAGTATCCAGCTTTCAGCTTCTAGTGGACCTAAATTAGGAGACAAACCCTCCTTATTACTTCCACCTTTTTGGTATGCTTTTATTTATCACTCTGAACAAAATATGAGCATGTTCAGGGAATATCTTTCAATTAGAGCATTTCTTGAAGTCCATGTGATGCCAGGGTTCACTTTTGAACATTGGCTTCCTGTTCTGCTGAAAACCTCACAACTTTCCATTCCAGATCTTCAGCTTATTTCTCAGAAGAGTCACTGCCTCACACCTAAAGATTTTGTTGATCTCTATCTAGCATAGGCAGCCAGATTTCAAGAAACCCAATCCAGGAACCATTTTTTGACTGTTGAGCACCATCTTTCTCTAAGGTTCCATGCACTATTTGCAACTCATCTCAAGGCATCTCAAGCCAAGTACACAGAAATGAGGACTTTCAATTTTGAAAGATTCAAATTGGGATTACCTGATGTATCCAAGGGGCAATATGAAAACCTGTTAAGAGGTCAAAGGGAAATTGTTCCCTCTATGTCAGTGGCATTGCCCTCCGGACTCCATCCTCCCCTCATAGGAGCTGTTTCCTACAGAGGAACCTTTGCTGAAGCCGTATTCAATAGATTTATCAGAATTGCCACTAGATTCAAAATCAAGTACAAATCCAAGTTGAGCTTCCAAAGGTTTATCTTCCTTCAGCTGTCCAAGAACTATCATCACCTTCTTGACATTCAGTTGAGCTTTGCTGAATCTGAGAGATTCACTCCTGAGCAATGGGCAGCAGCTTATGCCTCATACAACTCTCAGTGTCAGAAGTTGAAACTCTCTCGTGATGAATTTCACTCTAAAAGTCTCATGGATTTGAGAAAGAACATAGGTCATAGATGGGCACAGAGGTACCTGATTTACTATCAAGCCAAAGATGCAGCTGTGTCAAATGGTCTTTATTGGAACATCACTATCCATGACTTTCTCCATTTTGCAGCAACTAAAGAGTTTCTTCCCCTCAGGATGAGAATAGACATTGACAGATATCATAATAAAGTTGCTTGGTTTAGGAGGCGCCACATCAAATCCATTAAGAAATTACCCTCCACCAATCCAAGTTACAATGTGGATTCGGCTCTGTTTGAAAATTCTTTTGTCAAGAATGAGATGAAGCTCTGGGAGCTCATCCAACCCTTTTTATCCATGATCCCTCAATCTCTGTATCTACCCCGTTCTGTTACGTCCTGAACTTTGTAATTTCCTTTATATGAAATATCTGCCTTTGCATTAATTATCTTGTGTTTTGCTATCGTTTATGTTAATGCCACAAAAGGGGAGAAAAGGTATAATAAAAACTTACTTGACAAAAGGTTTATTTGACAGCCTATTTAAAGATTTTTTTTTGTCATTAACAAAAAGGGAGAGAATGTTGAGCAATTACCCCTAAGAAATTTAGAGATTTGTTGAACCACTCTATATTTTACCATTTTATTTTGGTGATAACAAAATTTTATGTTTAATTATTATTAAAAATATTTAATATCATGTATTTCTATAATAAAATTTATGTGATTAATTGAATATTAAATATATTTAATACCATGATTTTCCTAATAATAAATTAAATATCATGATCTTCTAATAAATATAAATTTATGACATTATTGCCATGTGATTTGCACTAAAACGATAAATTGATGTCCATTCAATATACATCGATTTCAGTTCACAAAGTGCCATAAGGATTTGCTCTCATAAGGATTCACTGCTATAAGAAGGATTTGCTCTCATAAGGATTTGCTCTCATAACTTGCTCTCATAATGATTTACTCTATACGATTCACTCTCATAACGATTCACTCTCAAAACGATTCGATAAGTGAGTCTCATATCGATTCGCTCTCATAACGATTCTCTCTCATAACGATTCACTCTCATAAGGATTCGATAAGTGACTCTCATATCGATTCGCTCTCATAATGATTCGCTCTCATAAGGATTCGATAAGTGATTCTCATATCGATTCGCTCTCATAAGGATTCACTCTCATAAGGATTTACTCTCACATGGATTTGCTTCTCACATGGATTTCATAATTTATAAGTAAAACATGGATTCCTTTGTAAGAACATGGATTTGATCTCTCTACATCGATTTCCTTTATATTTTCAAATGCTTTTGGCATCTAGTGAAAAAGTCAAATATTCTTGATTTGCGTAATCCTCTATCTTTCTGACAGGAGATTTTTTTGCTTATCTCTCTAGATATCTCTTCTTTCCTGCCAACAAAAAAGGGATAATTACTTACTACTGCTGGGTGGCAACAGGAAACATAGAGGTATAGCCTTTTTGACAGAAACACTCTTTTAACTAAACGCTTTCTTCTATACTTGCAGACCTCACGTAGACCACAAAATATCAGAAGAAAGAGAACATGAGCAACGGCTAGAACTCCAACGGATATTCACAGCTGCTCATATATATAAAAGATGAAGCAGGGCTGAAGAACAAAGAGAGCTTTTCTTGAAGATCTTTGAAGAAGTGTACAACCAGTGAGGAACCTGAACTCCATATACACTCAAAGGAAAAGAGAGAAAGAGCCTGATCGAGCCCAAGAAGTAGTGTTCAAGCATCTGAAGCAGTACTCAAGCATTCAAGCTCCTTCTCCTCTCTTCACTTTCTCTGTGTGCATCTTGTAATCTGGGGGAGAGAGTCTTTTAGCTGAGAGTTTCTTTTAGTTGGTTTTCTTCTGTTCCAACTCTCAGCAGTGTTCTTTATTTTCTAAGAAAGATCTTCGTCCAGCTGTAGGACTATATATACAGTGTAAAACCTAGCTAGGGGTTTTTGTCTAGCAGAACCGCACTGGGGTTTGTACCAGGAGATTGGCTTCTTGACCTGTAAAAGAAGTGGGCTGCCTTCTTGCCAGGGAAAGAGAAGAAGACCAGCTGGGGTGCTGGGTGTTGTAGTGTCCTTAAGGGGGATTGTACCCTTGGTTAGTGAAATCCCAAGAGGTTGCTTGGGGACTGGAGTCACTGGACGTAGGACTTCCATGTGGGAAGGGCTGAACCAGGATAAACTCCTGTGTCCTTTGTGTGATTATTGTTCTTTTGCTTCCGCGTGCACTGCCACTCTTCATCACACTAACACTAACCAAACTTTTAAGTGTTCACATTTTGATTTCAGATTTCAGAAAAACCTATTCATCACTCCTCTAGGTTACCTTGCTGCCGCACCAAAAGGGCCAACAGATTTTCTTAGTATTTATAAACAAGTTTTTGCTATGACAAATCTTTAAATATATGTTTTCTCAAAGAAGAAATTCCACAAAATTCATGATCATTAAAAATTTTCAAGGCCAGACTACTTCTATAGCCTACTGAATTCGACTAATGCCTTCGACTGCCAAATCCGACTCCTTCAGAAATTCAGTAAAAAAGTCTTGGAAATTTTCAACTTTGCATAACATTCGACTCATACAGCCGAATGCTTCCTTACTCTACATTTGACTCATACATCCGAATGCTTCCCCTCTACATTCGACTCATACAGTCGAATGCTTCCTTACTCTACATTCGACTCATACAGCCGAATGCTTCCCCTCTACATTCGACTCATACAGCCGAATGCTTCCTTACTCTGCATTCGACTGACTCAGGCGGTCTTGAGTTGAGTTTACCGAAGAGACGCGATGCTTGATGCGTCGTGTTGCCATAGGATGCAGGAGTGTAATTCGACTCTAGGGGTCGGATAGAGTATAGTCGGAGTTGACAGTCGGATACAAAGTAGCTTTCTAGACTTGGAAAAGTTTTGAGATAATTTCGAGATGCACTTAGCATTGGAGAATTGCGTTGTTCACGCACTGTTTAAAGACGAACCCAGTGAACATCCAGTGGGGTCACGTGACCCCACTGTAAATTTTTCAAAGGGACAAATGACCATGTAAACTTTGTGTTTTGGGGGGATTTTATTGGGGGGTACTGACCCCACTGGAATTTATTTTTTGTTTCAAATGACCATGTAAACTTTATGTTTTGCAGGGGTTTTATAAGTGGTGACCCCACTGTAAGAAAAGAATTGATTGTAATGAATTGTCTCATTGTTATTAAAATATTTTTTTGTTTTAAATATTTATGGGAAAATTAATTGGGGGTCCCTGTCAGAGGCTGGTACTTTTTTCCTCGTCCCTGTCAGAATACTAGTAAACGTAAAGTCCCTCCTTTTCGTTCGGTTTAGTTTCCAGTCCCTACTTTTCACACGCCACCATTTACGACCCTCCATGCACGGTTTCCGTCTCGTTGGCCTCCGTCTCTTTTCCCATTCCTGTCTTACCCTTCCGTCCTTTCCAATGCCTTTTCCCCAAATGACGCTGACGCTTCGATACTTTCGAAGGCCCGTGAACTATAATGGATGGGAAGTTACTTACATAACGTGCCAAGAACTGATACAGCAACCATTGACATCACTTACACAACTCCTTTCGAAGGCTCGTGACCTGTTCTTCACAACTACAAAATGAACATAGGGCCACATACTTATCCTTCACAAGCTTCTAACCTCTTCTTCTTCCTATCTTTCTTGCTCGTCTTCTTCCTCTTTATTTGAAGATGTCTTCATCTAACCGTGATCCCCAGAGGGATGGCAAGGCACCTACCTCACCGTGCCACCGTCGCCCCGCTCCCCCGTTGCGACAGTCTACCTTCAGCGCCGACTACTGGGACGGTTTTTACATGGGCTGGAAGATGTTTACAGAAAGCCTCCCGCTTTACGATGACAAAGGCCTCAATAACATCCTCCCTGACATCGGCCCTAGAGTAGAACACATCCCTTCCTCCCCTTCCTCCCCTGACCGTTCCGCCTCTCCCCTTCCCTCCCATCTCCCCAGACCGTTCGGCCTCCTCCCCCCCTCCCTCCTCTACCGACTGGTCGTCTTACCAAGAGTAGAGAGTTATTGTAACATGGCTTGTTTATGATAAGCATTTTCGTTTTATGTAGTACTTTGTGCGCTTGTGTATGTGCTCTCTATCATGCAAACTCAACATGTTAGCAATAACACAATGTAACATCGTATTATCCATACCATAATCAACATGACCAAAGACTGTAACATATTATAACGTATAATGTAAAACTATATGTTAGACTGTAGTGCTCGATCCGTAAGAGTGTAGTGCTCAAACTGTAACAGGGCTGTTCTCTAAGTGTAACACTTTAGTGCTCGCACTGTAACAGTGTAAGTGTAGTAAACATACTGTAAGAGTGTAGTGGTTAAACTGTAACAGGCTAGTACTTAAACTGTAACAATTTATTGCGTATAATGTATCCCTCTATGTGAGTAGATAGTGCTCGAACTGTGTAGTGCTCAAACTGTAAGAGTGTAGTGCTCAAAATGTAACAGTGTAGTGCTTAAACTGTAACATTTTATTACGTATACTGTAACAGAAATCGTGAGGATCCAACTGTAACATTGTAACAGAAATCGTGAGGATCCATTAGGTCGCAGAGGAAGACGAACGTTTCGTGGAGAACCGTCCACACAAGGTCGCGGCGGTCAATTTCCGAGTGGCACATCCCGGAGTTGAAGGAAGGGAAAAAGAGGGGGCGAAAGGAGGAGGGGGACGAGAAGAAGAAAAAGGAGGTGGCGAAGAAGAGGAAGGTGGATGAAGAGCAGAGGAAGAGGAAGGAGGAGGAGGACTCGAAGAGGAAGAAGGAGGAGGAGGACGAGGCGGGAGGAAGAAGAAGGAAGAGGATGAGGCGGAGAGGAAGAAGAAGGAGGAGAGAGGCGGAGAGGAAAAAGAGGATGAAGAAGGAGGAGGAGGCGAGAGGAAGAAGAAGGAGATGAGGAGGCAGAGTGAAAGAAGAAGGAGGACGAGGAGGCGGAGAGGAAGAAGGAGGAGGAGGACGCGAAGAGGAAGAAGAAGGAGGCGGAGGAGGCGGAGAGGAAGAGGGAGGAGGAGGAGGACGCGAAGAGGAAGAAGAAGGAGGAGGAGGCGGAGAAGAAGAAGGAGGAGGAGGAGGAGCAGAGGAAGAGGAAAGAGGAGCAGGACGAGCAGAGGAAGAAGGAGCAGGAGGAAGACCAGAGGAAGAAGAAGGACGAGGAGGACGAGCACAGGAAGAAGGATGAGGAGGAAGAAGAAGAAAAGAAGAGGAAGAGGCGTCAGATATCCCCATCATCATTGTCCCGATGAGTTTCAGCTGGGACGAGGATAAGACCACAACCCGAGTTATATACGGTATGGTTTCCCCTTACAGAATATACATAAGCAGAGCATTCAGTTACAATACTCTTCATGAGACATAACAGTATTATTCAGAGTCTGTTACAATTACATTATAATTGTTTTACAGAAAATTCTTTTGTTACTTACTCTATCGCAGCCAGATGATTTTCGGTACCACAAAGCCATGAAAGTGAATGTGTCCACTTCCGAACCGATGTATGTTGACTCTCAAGAGAGTACAAACACACTTCCAAGGGGCAAGAAAGAGGAGAGACGAGATTACGTCGCCCGAGAAGCATTAGGAGTGGCCGAAAAGTCATTGATTGAACGATTTTTGAATGAGTGCATCATTAATGAGTACGTGTTACAGTATATGTGTACCATGTTTACAGTTTTGGCCTTTTCTGTTGCATTATATTACATCGTCTATTACTGAATGACAGTCTTAATTTTACCAAAGATGTTTTCTTACATGTAGAGATTTCATGTTCAACGGCACTGTGGAATGATACGAGAATTTCCTCTCGTTTAATGACATCCGGGAGCTATTGTTCGCGAGGGAGAGCGAATCGGTCGTAATTGACTGCTACGTCCACGCTTACTTGTTTCTCCCCCGTGAAGAGAACCCAGACATTTTTTGGAATTTTGGATATGTGGGAGCCGCTTTAAAGGGTTATGTCCAATCTTGCAAAGACGATAAGAGCAAGGAACAACATTTCGAATACGCTTTCGGGAAATTCGACCGCGCCCCAAATGAATTCGACCTCATCTTCTCCCCCATGCACGTTGGAACGAACCATTGGGCTCTTTTGGTTATCCACATTAAGGAAAAAGATTTCCACGTGTACGACTCATTACGAAACAAAGTGACATTCCACAATATGTAAGTGCAGTCTGTTACATACAATGCTTACATTCGTTACAGAGAGTGAGCACTTGTGTTACATACGTAACAGTAACATTAAATCTACATTAAGTTGCTGGTACTCTTTTTTCCATTCTCTCATGCAGGTGGAGGAACTTAAAAGATACCTGAAGGGCAAGCACATAGATGCACATAAATGGCCGCTACGCTACCCCGACCCATGCCCACAACAAGGATCGGGAGACGACTGCGGAATTTTCACTTGCAAATACATGGAATGTCTAGCACGTAGGGACATTCAAGATTTGCCCTTCAGTCAGGATGACATGCCTTACGTGTGAGCAAAGTTCGCCCTCCACTTCATCAAAGCGTACTTCAATGCACAAGGACGTTCATAGCGTATACAACTGAAGGAGAAGAACTGCCGCACGTACTAATTCCTAACCAGTGTAATGATACTTGTTGTATAGTCTTTACCTATTGTTGTTACAGTATACATGATACGAGGTTACAGTTGGAGAAGTACAGTCTTACAGCTTGAGCGCTCCAGCTACGCCTACCTTATTACAGTGTATGTAGAATCCTGTTACAGTCTTTACATATACTTTTATAGTATACATGATAGGAGGTTACAGTTCGAGAACACATTATTACAGTATAAGTTGAAATCTGCTACATTACTTACCTATTCTCATTATAGTATACATGCTATGAGGTTACAGTTCAAGCAATACATCGTTCCTTTAGCTTTGACCGCACACCTACAACTATAGTATTACAGTATACGTACAAACCTGTTACAATAGTTGCATATTCTCATTATAGTATACATGATAGGAGGTTACAGTGAGACCACTACAGTCTTGCCGTTACTATTACAGTAGCCTCCTAATCCTGTTACAATACATGCTAGCATGTTACAGTATGCGTTTGCATTTGCATAATAGAGATCAGATACAAGCCCACAGAAGACTGCATAAAAGGAAAATAGATATATTGCATAAACATGCATCGTTACAATCTAAACTCCATAACCCGATCACTCGGTGGTGGAAAAAGGATATTGGTGGTGGAGGGAGGGGAGGAGGAGGAACGGGCGGGATGGGAGGAGGGGAGGAGGAACGGGCCAAGATGGGAGGAGAGGAGGAGGAGGAACGGGCCGGGGAGGGAGGGGAGAGGAGGAACAGGCCGGGGAGGGAGGGAAGGGAGAGGAACTACTTACAATTTAAACTCCCTAACCCGATTACTAGGTGGACGCGGGAGGGGAGGAAGAGGAACGGCCCGGGGAGGGACCAGAGGAAGGTGAGGAACAGACGTGTTCTGCCCTAGGACCGATGTCAGGGAGGATGTTGGTGAGGCCCTTGTGGTGGTACAGCCGAGAGGCTTTCTGTAAAGCCATGTTCCACCCGATGTAAAAACCCTTCCAGTAGTCGGGGCTGTAGGTCGACGGCGATGGTGGAGCCTGTGGCGTCGGGGGCGACTGTGGCACCGGTGAGGCAGGTGTCTTTCCATCCCTCTGGGGGACACGGTTAGATGTAAACATCTGCAAATAAAGAGGAAAGAAGACGAGCAAGCAAGACAGGAAGAAGAAGACTCAGAGAATCTTGTGAAGGATGAGGCCCTCGGTTCCTTTTATAGTTGTGAAGAACGGTTCACGGGCCTTCGAAAGCACCTGTGTAAGTCATTACAATGCTAGCTGTAACAGTTCTCCGCACGCTATGTAACAGCAACTTCCCATCATTCATACTGGATAGGACGTGGGATTGGAAAGGACAGAAGGGAAGACGGGAATGCAAAAGGCAAAAAGACGAAGGCCAACGAGACGGAAACCGTGCGTGGAGGGTCGTAAATGGTGACGTTTGAAAAGCAGGGACTGGAAATTAAACCGGACGAAAAGGAGGGACTTTACGTTTACCAGTATTCTGACAGGAACGAGGAAAAAAGTACCAACCTATGACAGGGACCCCCAATTAAATTTACCAATATTTATTTATATTTCTTATAATATATATAATTATATAAATGTTAAAATATATTTTGAGTGACCCCACTAGACAAAATTTCTGCGTCCGTAATTAACAGTGTTTCTATCATAGTGATGGTTTATGTGAAGGTAGTGAAGTTCTCTGTTTTTTCCCTTCCAATTTGCTCTGTTCTTGTGTTTTCTGCGGTTACAGAAAGGCTCACTGAGTTTTCACATACAAGCGAACAACATGCACAAAATGAAAATATATTTTATATAGAAGGCCAGTTACAATTACTTCCCAAAGTCGCTAACCTTTAGTGATGTCTTGCGCCTCGAAAGGGTTAGAAGCAAACGACAATTAAATACACAAGGTAGAATTCGAACGGACGGATGCAAGAATTAATGTTTTTAATGGTGAAGCAGGGTTCGAAGAGACGCCTTGATGTTTGACCGCTACGAAAGCGCTGCAGCCTCCCACACTCATGCCTTTCTCACAACCCCCAACCGTTCAGCACCAGTACTCCCAATTTTTTTTATGGAAAATTAATTGGGGGTCCCTGTCAGAGCCTGATACTTTTTTCCTCATCCCTGTCGAAATACCAGTAGATGTAAAGTCCCTACTTTTCTCCAGGTTTAATTTCTGGTCCCTACTTTTCACACGTCACCATTTACGACCCTCCACCCACGATTTTCATCTCCTTCGTCTCCGTCTCTTTTTCCCATTCCCGTCTTACCCTTCCGTCCATTTTTCCATCGCCTTTTCCCCAAACGACGCTGATGCTTGGCGAACTTTCACCGATGGGAATTTACTCTTACATAACGTGCCAAGAACGGATACAGCAACCATTGACATCACTTACACAGCTCCTTTCGAAGCCCCGTGACCCGTTCTTCACAACTATAAAAGGAACACAGGGCCGCACACTTATCCTTCATAAGCTTCTAACGCTCTTCTTCTTCCTATCTTTCTTCGTCGTCTTCTTCCTCTTTATTTGCAGATGTCTTCATCTAACCGTGCTCCCCAGAGGGATGGCAAGGCACCTCCCTCACCGGTTCCACCGTCGCCCCCGACTTCCCCGTTGCGACAGTCTACCTTCAGCCCCGTCTACTGGGACGGTTTTTACGACGGCTGGAAGATGGCTTTACAGAAAGCCTCCTGGCTCTACTGGGACGGT
Organism: Colocasia esculenta; assembly: GCA_014218235.1. Classification (NCBI taxonomy): domain Eukaryota; kingdom Viridiplantae; phylum Streptophyta; class Magnoliopsida; order Alismatales; family Araceae; genus Colocasia; species Colocasia esculenta. The sequence continues at coordinate 76,581,266 of CM024759.1, read as the reverse complement.
TTTAACGTCGGCCCTAGGGTAGAACACATCCTTTCCTCCCTCCCCTCTCCCACCCCGCCTGACCGTTTGTCTCCTCCTCCCCTGGCTCCCATCCTCCTCTGACCGTCCGGCACCTCCCCTTCCTCCCATCCCTCCCTGACCGTTCCGCCTCCTCCCCTCCGTACTCTACCGAGTGGTCGGTAAGTAGGAGTAGAGAGTTATTGTAACATGGCTTGTTTATGATAAGCATTTTCGTTTGATGCAGTCTTCTGTGTGCTTATGTATGTGCTCTGTATCATGCAAACTCAACATGTTAGCAATAACACACGGTAACATCCCCGACGGATATACTATAATCAACATGACCAACGACTGTAACAGATTCTAACGTATAATGTAAAACTGTAGTGCTCAAACTGTAAGAGTGTAGTGCTCAAACTGTAACAGGGCTGTTCTTTAAGTAACACTGTAGTGCTCGAACTGTAAGGTCTAGTACTTAGACTGTAACAGAATATGTAAGTGCTCGAACTGTAAGAGTGTAGTGCGCGAACCGTAATAGTAGTAGTGCTGAAAATGTAATAGTCTAGTGCTAAAACTGCAACATCTTATTACATATACTGTAACAGAAATCGTGAGGAGACAGTGCTCTTCTTCTTCCTATCTTTCTTGCTCGTCTTCTTCCTCTTTATTCGCAGATGTCTTCATCTAACCGTGCCCCTCGAGGGATGGCAAAGCACCTGCCTCACCGGTGCCACCGCGCCCCCCCCGGCTCCCCCGGCTTGGTACACAGGTAAAACTGTAAGAGTATTAGAGTTAAACTGTAACACTTATTACGTCCACTGTACAGAAAATTACTTGTAAGTGCGCGAACTGGCAAGTGTATTGCTTGAACTGTAATAGCGTTTAGTGGAATTGTAACAGTGTAGTGCTTAGACTGTAATAATGTATTACGTACACTGTAACATTGGAATATCAGGACGACCTTCTGTTGTAACTAATATACAACATTTAATCCGTCAGATTTGGGGGTGGGTTGCTACAAGTTCTTCGGTTGTGACCTATTTGCTTGCACCTAGAACAATATACGCATGATCACTTCTCCTCTTGAATGTATTCTCCTCTTTCTCGGTCTTCCTGGCAACCTTTTAGTTGTCGGTGGCTTGATGAGACATGTAACGTCCCGACGCGGAATATCGGAGCGGATTACAGTTATTAAATAGTACAGAGCGAGATAAATAACAAACCATTGCACAATTGGATAACACCAATTAAACTCCAATTTCATTAATAATCCAACAACCTCCATTACATTCACTAATAACTCATTAACTGACCAATACATCAACGTATCAGAGCCAAACTAGGGCCAGAGTACTTTATTCAAAATCAAACTATTACATAAATGACTATCTGACTCACTAACTCATAACTATTCTAACTGACTACTACTAGAAAGCCTTGGTTGCTGGAAAGGGGTCACTCCTGAGCATCATCCTCAGTCCCGTCCTCGTGAGTGTGGTCATCGTCATACTCGCCTGAAACACATTAAATAAAAATGCAGGATGAGCGAATAACGCTCAGTAGGACTTAATATCTCATGTAAACAAGCAGGCTTAAAGTGTTTAACCTTTTATCAAGCAGGATAACTAACAGGAACGAGCAAGTACGAGAACGATCAGGTATAGTCGTGCCAGTAAGTCCACAAGACAAGAATACCTTCATAGGTAACAAGTACAAAAGATTTGGCCATATTCAAGTTAACAAGTAATTGCACAGCAGTGCACAAGTCACGATAGCAAATAAATCAAGTAACATGCGTTTGGTCGATCATTTTATCAACCACAAGTCAAGTATCATGTACAGGAATGTTTGTGAATTGTCTTAGATTAAATCTTGATAGTCATGCGTTTGTTGTATGCCATCACCTGATCATTAGACCCCCGCGAGTTATAGCCTTCAGGTGCTCCTCCCAAGGACCAGATCGGGCCCTTATTATGTTGCCTAGCATAGTCATGTTTGTTATCTTAGACAATCACAAATGGCCAAGAGAGTACCAAGAATAGATGAGAGTAGTAGATGAACTAGACGAGAGTGTAGAGAGACGTGAACAGATGAGAGTAACGAGATATCAGATGAGATAGGGACATATGTGTAAAATGACGAAAACACACGATAGTAATGGTTGCACGACACCAGTCAGGTACCGGCAGTCTGGTGGAAGTCACAACCGCCCACTAGCCGTGCTATGAACACAGGCTAGATGGTCCAGTGTGATCGCAAGATAAGGAGAGAACACTAAGGCCATGGATCGTACTGATCCCTAAGGTGTAACGGGCTTCAGGGTACAACCAGCTCGTTGACTAAGGACGTACGCCAAAGCCAAGAAGACTTACGGAGGTCTTGACAAGGAGTCCCTGGTCCAATCGAGAGTATTCCCGGTGGAGAGGTGGTCCAAGTCAAGGAAAAGTGTGTAAAATGGGTTCGTCGTGCCTCGAGTGCTCGAAGGCCGAGGGAAAACGGTAACGGTAGATAAAATGCGCAAGTCAAAAGGGAAACAATTGTATTTAACAAAATAGGATAATTTAATCATTTATTTCGATAATTTACCGAATACATTATTGCATAATTTATCAAGGTCAAATGGCAATTTACAATGTTATGTGTGTGTAAGTGTAAAGAAATCTTGAGGATATGATAAGTCGTGCAAATGTCATTTTTTATTATTTAACAAGTCAAATTAATTATAACATGTTTAATCATGGCTATTAAGGGTAAATAGCCAAACAGTAGGGCATGTACACAATTTAATAGTTCTGGCCGAAATCTTTGAAACGCGACGGGGTGTCCTGTCGCGATCATGTCGCGGTGGTGCGGCCTGGCGCGACAGGCGAACCGGCCGGCCTGGCCCGGTTCGGGTTTGGGAACGCGGCGGCGAGGCCCGTCGCGTTCATGACGCGGCCTGAAGGCCGACCGCGACACTCCTCTTATCACGGCGTATCGCGCCGCCGCGATAACAGGGCGGTCCTGGTTTTTTCCCTTTTCTCTGGGCGAGTCCTCTGTGATACAGGGACGTTCTAAATTCTATATAAAATAGTACGGTGATCCAAAAAGCATGAAACCAGTTTTAAACGAAATTAGACATGTATATCTATCAACATGCACGATTAATTTGAAAATAGACAAGGTTTAGACATGCATTGATCAGGTTACTTTTCGGTGACCTAAACAGGCGCAGTCAGAGTTCAATGAATTAATTAGAGATGTATCATGATGAAAAATTATGAAACCAACGGCGTTTGAAAGATAACATGTAGTAGTATTTATGATAATTTCATAGAATAATGTCAAGTTTTCATGAGGTTAAAAAAGGAAAAAGAAGGGTCGACTGCACAGGTCTGATAGATATTCAAAGATTTTTTCTCCCATGGGAGATCGAAATCAAGCAACCAGGGCGTTTAAAAGCTATTACAAGGTAGTATCAATGAGAATTTTATCATAGCATGGGAACAAGTACGTGCAAGGTATTAGAGAAAACATGAGATTCGGGTTCATGGTGACAGCATGATTTTACGAATTAAATTCGCTCAAATGGGTGAACGAAATACCACGAACCAGAGGGCTTTTGAAGAGGTACATGAGGGCTACCTAGGGTAATTATTTCACGATTTTATCTTGAGAGATTGCCTACCTTTTTCGTGGAGCAAGAAACCCTAGTTTGGATGTCGAAAATCCGAAAACCCTTTTTGTTCTAGCCTCCTCCTCCTTGCTCCTTTGTCTCCAGCCCTTCTCCTCTTTCTCCAGAGCTCTAGCCATGAAAATGGGTTGCTAATAATGAGTTTTTGGTGTATATGGCCAACTATAGGAGTCCTAGTCATTATAAGAGTCCTCCTTTCCATTAAACTCTAAATTTCCTTCTTTATCTCCCACTTTTTTTATTTTTTTCCGCCTAATATGGCTAGGGAGAGAGCTAATTTCGTGGCCAAAGGGTTAGGGTGGTGTAAGGACTCTTATTTAAGATATATATGAGTTATTTAGCATTTATCTTAACCCTTTCCTATTTATTTAATTTATTAGGTACGAATTTCACTTATTTACCTCTCATTCCATGATGGGCTAACCCTATTTGGGCCCATTTCATTGGGTTTGGGTTATTAGAGTAACCCTTAATAATTTAGCTTAATGGTATTGCTTTAATTCCCTTTGTTTCTATTTATTCCCTTTTATTCTAATTAATTGGTTCATCTCATTTATTTAAATAAAAATTTATTTTATTGGATTTTAAAAAAAAGGGTGCTACATCCTCCCCCTCTAAAAAGAATTTGGTCTCCAAATTCATATAACCGTAAGAGGAAGAATGTCTTACTGAATAAATCCGGATAATTTCGTCGCATGGTTGCTTCGGGTCCCATGTTGCCTCTTCAACTTCATGATTTCTCACAGTATCTTAACCACGGGTATAGATCGATTCCGAAGCTGTTGAATCTTCTTGTCTAAGATCTTCACTGGCCTTTCTTCATAGGTCATATCTTTGTTCAGAGTAATGTCATCATAGCTGATCACATGTGAAGGATCGTACACATACTTCCTTAGCATTGACACATGGAAAACATTATTACGGTAGAGAACTGGGGTGGTAGTGCCAGTCGATAAGCTACTTCGCCCACTCTATCTAACACTTCGAATGGACCTATGAATCTTGGTCTTAGCTTGCCTTTCATCCCAAACCTTTGAAATCCTCGGGTCGGTGATACTTTCAGCATCACATGATCTCCAGTTTGAAACTCTAAGTCCCTTCTTCTTTTATTAGCATAGCTCTTCTGCCTGGACTGAGCTATCTTAATTCTGTCTCTGATATTTGTATGTCTCTGCTAGTGCTCGCACCATGTCTGGTCCCCCCCATTGTTGTCACCTACTTCATTCCAGCATACTGGTGATCTACAACTCCTGCCATACAGTGCTTCAAATGGCGCCATCTTATGCTGGCCTGATAGCTATTGTTGTAGGCAAATTCTATTAGAGACAGTTGTTCATTCAATATCCCTCAAAGTCTATAGCACAGGCTCGCAACATGTCTTCCACTATCTGATTCGTCCTTTCAGTCTGTCCATCCGTCTGTGGGTGGAAAGCTGTGCTAAAGTTGAGTTTAGTACCCAACGCTGTCTGAAGTCCCTTCCAGAATCTAGATGTGAATCTGGGGTCACGATCCGAGACAATGGATACTGGAACTCCATGTAGTCTGACTATCTCCTTTACATAGAATGCTGCTAACACATCCACACTCCAAGTGCTCTTAATGGCAAGGAAGTGTGCGGACTTGGTTAAACGGTCCACAATAACCCAGATAGCATCAAGTCCACCACGAGTCGGGGTAAACCCATGATGAAATCCATGCCGATGCTTTCCCACTTCCATTCCGGTATGTCCAGGGGCCTAAGTACACCCGCAGGACGACGGTGTTCTGCTTTTACCTGTTGACAAGTGAGGCAGTGCGCGGCATGCTCAGCTACCTCACGTTTCATGTTTGGCCACCAAAATGACCTTTTCATATCTTGGTACATCTTGGTTGCACCTGGATGTATTGTATACTTGGTCTTGTGGGCTTCGTCCATCAGTTTCCTTTTCAGCTTTCATTATCAGGCACACATGTCCTGGCTTGGAATAATATCCTTCCATCCTCATGATGGAGAAATCTGGCTTGTCAGCTATAGTTTCCTTTACTCGGATTAGAAACGGATCATTAGCCTGTTGCTCTCTGATCTCGGCAAAGATGTCGGGTGAGCTTTAGATTAGCTACTAACATTCTATCACTTCTTTTTTCAATATTCAGATCTAGACTGGCAATTGTTCTAACAATGCATCTCGCCCATGACTAGACATGATAACGAAGCTACTGGCTTTCTACTGAGTGCATCAGCTACTGTTACCTTTGCCTGGGTGATATTGAATGTTGAAATCAAAATCCTTCAAGTACTCCAGCCATCTTCGTTGTCTCATGTTAAGCTCCTTCTGAGAGAATAATACTTCAAACTCTTGTGGTCGAGTAGACAATGAATTGCTCTCCATATAGTAATGCCTCCAGATTTTGAGTGCAAATACCACATCAGCCAGTTCTAAGTCATGGACAGGGTAGTTAACCTCATGTTGCTTCAATTGCCTTGATGAATAGGCTATCACTTTCTCATTCTGCATCAACACGCAGCCTAGACCGATTCCAGATGCATCAGTGTAGACTGAGAATCCTGCTCCTTCGACTGGTAATGCGAGGACAGGTGCAGATGTCAACAATTGCTTGAGTGTCTGAAAGCTCTTCTCGCATTCCTTGTTCCAGACATATGGGTTTTCCTTCCGCGTAAGACGCGTAAGAGGTACAGCTATCTTGGAGAAGTCTTTTATGAACCGTCTGTAATATCCAGCCAGTCCAGAAAGCTCCTGATTTCTGTGACATGGTCGGCCTTTCCCAGTTGAGCAGGCTTCTACCTTGGAAGGGTCGACAGCGATACCATCCTTGGATATGACATCCCAGAAATGACACCTCCTCGAGCCAGAATTCACACTTGCTCAATTTGGCGTAGAGTAGATTGTCCCGCAAGATTTGCAGAGCGATCCTCAGATGCTCCTCGTGCTCTTCTTGGGTCTTGGAGTATATGAGAATATCATCAATGAATACCACGACGAACTTGTCGAGGTAGGGTCGGTAGATGCTGTTCATTAATTGCATAAAAGCTGCAGGAGCATTGGTCAGTCCAAAAGGCATGACTATAAATTCGTAATGACCGTACCTGCTCCTGAAAGCTGTCTTGTAGATATCTGCATCTTTAATCCTCATTTGATGATATCCCGATCTAAGGTCAATCTTAGAAAAATACTTTGCTCCTGATATCTGATCAAACAACTCATCAACACGCGGCAGAGGGTACTTGTTCTTGATAGTGAGATGTTCAACTGCCTGTAATCGATGCATAAACTCATAGATCCATCCTTCTTCTTGACGAACACACTAGTGCTCCCCAAGGAGAAGTACTCGGCCTAATAAAACCCTTTCTAGAAGTTCCATCAGTTGTTCTTTCAACTCTTTCAATTCAGCAGGGGACATCCTGTAGGGTTGACGTGAAACCGGTGCAGCTCCAGGTGCGAGATCAATTGAGAAATTCACATCTCTCTCAGGTGGAATGCCTGGTAGCTCATCGGGAAACACATCAGGGTATTCTTGCACTATGTGGATGTCTGATATCTTAACTGCTTTCTTTTCCACTATGATGGCGGCAATAAACACCATACTCCCTTTCCTTATCATGTTCTGTGCCTTTATAGCAGAGACGAGGGACAAGTGTCGCTTGTGCCTACGTCCTGTGAAGGTCAGCTTAGGGAATTCACTAAAAGAATTTTCCTCTTCTACAATCCACGATAGCCCCATACGTGGATAGCCAATCGGCTCCCAGAATGACATCGTAGCCCTCCATGGGCATACAGATCAAGTCAGCTCTAAGGTTAAGTTCACCAACCTTAACATCAGCTAATGGGAAATATTTATTCAATTGAGCCTTTTCTCCTAGTGGTGTTGTGACAGATAATTCAAATGTCATAGACGCAGGTTTCTCATTTAGGGTATCAGCAAATGCTTGTGATATGAACGAATGCGTTGCGCCAGTATCAAACAAAACAAATGCCGAATGAGAAAAGACCGGTAGTGTACCTTCCACAACTCCACCTTCCTCGGTGGTCTCTACCTCTTGCAGGGCCTGTAGTCTGCCTGGTTTCTTTTGTCCCATAGGACGCTTCTCTTTCTCTTGCTCCTTCAGCACAGGGCATTCGGAAATGCGGTGATTGCGATTTCCGCAACGCAGGCAGGCGCCTACTTTTCTCCAGCACTCAGCGGCAGTGTGACCAGGCTTGTCACAATGTTCACAGTTGGTCTTGTTGGTGTTTGGAGGAGTAGGTATCTTGGGCTTTCTTTCCTGGCTTGTCCCTCCAGTGATGTTGAACGGACGTTTTTTGCCATTTGTGGGCCTGTTGGAGGAACCAGATGCTGGTTCCTTCTTGACTAGTCTCCCCTTGATGCGATCAGTCAGATCGGTTGCATCTTCTAGTAACTGAGCCTTCTTGACCATTTCAGCATACGTCTGAATATCCATGGGTGCAAGTTGGGTAATATATGACGGCTTAAGCCCATTAAGAAATCGCCCGCCTTCATTTTCTCTGTGCTAACAAGGTGGTTGGCATAGCGTGCCAATCGGGAGAATTGCGCTTCATATTCAGCGACAGTAAGGTGCCTCTGCTTCAGTGCAGCAAATTCTGAGGCCTTTCTCTCCTGGACTCTTTCAGAGAAATACTTGGAGTTGAAATGCTCCTTGAATTCATCCAGGTAAACTGTGCATCTGCCCTGGTGGCTTCCACAGATTCCCCCCACGCACGGGCGTCCCTTTCAAGCTGAAATGTTGCCAGTAGAAGCTTGTCCCCATCCGCGCACTGCATGACGCGGAAATTACGCTCTGTCTCCTTAAGCCAATTTTCTGCCTCATCGGGATCAGTGGTCCCGCTGAATCGGGGTGGATTCAGATTGCGGAATTCCTGTGTAATTCTCCAGCCCCTCGGTTGTTGTTATTATTGTTGTTTGCTCCAGCAGCCTGAAGTAAAGCCTGGGTAAGCTGCTGGATAGTCTGCTGCATGTCACGGAGTTGAGCACGCTCCGCTGCCATTATTTAAGTTCCTTCAAAAGGATCTAAAATGTAAGTCATGAGTTTGCACTAAGTTTGTGCGTGTGTGTATCCATTTTATCTTATTACCCTTTTCTACCATCTCACATAGGTATGGAATTTAGACTCTAAGTCAAGTCAGTCACACCTAGATCATCCTATACTTAAGAATAACCTAGGCTCTGATACCACAAAACTGTAACGCCCCGACGCGGAATATCGGAGCGAGATTACAGTTATTAAATAGTACAGAGCGAGAATAAATAACAAACCATTGCACAATTGGATAACACCAATTAAACTCCAATTTCATTAATAATCCAACAACCTCCATTACATTCACTAATAACTCATTAACTGACCAATACATCAACGTATCAGAGCCAAACTAGGGCCCAGAGTACTTTATTCAAAATCAAACTATTACATAAATGACTATCTGACTCACTAACTCATAACTATTCTAACTGACTACTACTAGAAAGCCTTGGTTGCTGGAAAGGGGTCACTCCTGAGCATCATCCTCAGTCCCATCCTCGTGAGTGTGGTCATCGTCATACTCGCCTGAAACACATTAAATAAAAATGCAGGATGAGCGAATAACGCTCAGTAGGACTTAATATCTCATGTAAACAAGCAAGCTTAAAGTGTTTAACCTTTTATCAAGCAGGATAACTAACAGGAACGAGCAAGTATGAGAACGATCAGGTATAGTCGTGCCAGTAAGTTCACAAGACAAGAATACCTTCATAGGTAACAAGTACAAAAGATTTGGCCATATTTCAAGTTAACAAGTAATTGCACAGCAGTGCACAAGTCACGATAGCAAGTAAAGCAAGTAACATGCGTTTGGTCGATCATTTTATCAACCACAAGTCAAGTATCATGTACAGGAATGTTTGTGAATTGTCTTAGATTAAATCTTGATAGTCATGCGTTTGGTGTATGCCATCACCTGATCATTAGACCCCCGCGAGTTATAGCCTTTCATGTGCTCCTCCAAGGACCAGATCGGGCCCTTATTATGTTGCCTAGCATAGTCATGTTTGTTATCTTAGACAATCACAAATGGCCAAGAGAGTACCAAGAATAGATGAGAGTAGTAGATGAACTAGACGAGAGTGTAGAGAGAACGTGAACAGATGAGAGTAACGAGATATCAGATGAGATAGGGACATATGTGTAAAATGATGAGAAACACACGATAGTAACGGTTGCACGACACCAAGTCAGGTACCGGCAGTCTGGTGGAAGTCACAACCGCCCACTAGCCGTGCTATGAACACAGGCTAGATGGTCCAGTGTGATCACAAGATAAGGAGAGAACACTAAGGCCATGGATCGTATTGATCCCTAAGGTGTAACGGGCTTCGGGATACAACCAGCTCGTTGACTAAGGACGTGCGCCAAAGCCAAGAAGACTTACGGAGGTCTTGACAATGAGTCCCTGGTCCAATCGAGAGTATTCCCGGTGGAGAGGTGGTCCAAGTCAAGGAAAAGTGTGTAAAACGGGTCCGTCGTGCCTCGAGTGCTCGAAGGCCGAGGGAAAACGGTAACGGTAGATAAAATGCGCGAGTCAAAAGGGAAACAATTGTATTTAACAAAATAGGATAATTTAATCATTTATTTCGATAATTTACCGAATACATTATTGCATAATTTATCAAGGTCAAATGGCAATTTACAATGTTATGTGTGTGTAAGTGTAAAGAAATCTTGAGGATATGATAAGTCGTGCAAATGTCATTTTTTATTAATTTAACAAGTCAAATTAATTATAACATGGTTTAATCATGGTTGTGACCTATTTGCTTGCACCTAGAACAAATATACGCATGATCTACTTCTCCTCTTGAATGTATTCTCCTCTTTCTCGGTCTTCCTGGCAACCTTTTAGTTGTCGATGGCTTGATGAGAACATCTGATGGTTGAGGCGGATCCGGCATGTCAAATGTTGGGATAGGTTGAATGTTTCTTTTGTATGCAGCCCTGTACACTTCTGTGCTGTAAAATGCTGAAACATATTGAGTAACGGCCTCCTTGTTACTGCCAATTGCTGCGCACGCATGCTTGCAAGGAATCTTGACAAATTGCCAGTGTTATGAATGATGTTCCTTCACACTTGTGAAGATCAAACATAGCTTGGACATCCCCATCGTCAAGCAGCATCTGTTCAACGTGGCTATCCATGGGAAGAAGATACTTCAGCATGTTTTCCTGCATGTCTACACCCAACCTTTCCGAAACCCTGCTATGAATGGATGCCAATTGCATGTCCCTCCGTATGAAAAGAACGAAACTTTGATCTTCAAATGAACATCTTGCAGGTAGCTGCTCCATTGGGTCGCGGAAGAAGACGAAGGAAATGTGGCGCGCAATGTTCGTAAATAGCATGTTTCAGTTGCATGGCCTGTGGGTCAAATTGGCGGGAGTGCGCTATCATGCTAGCAAAAATGGCCCCTGTAGCTTGCCTTTTCGCCCTACAGACCTGACAACAATTATGGGTATACCGAATACTGGTTCACCTATCAATCTGAAGGCGGATGGCACAAAAGCTGGTTTGTGCCGCATCCTTGGAATAAAACAAACGATGGACCGGCACAATGTCCTTCAGAAGCTTACGGAGTACGTTCCACAGGAGGGAGAGCTAGCAGTTGAAACTTCTATAAAGCTTTGGTTTACGCTTCTATGTTCCTGTTTCTTCTTCCCCACAAGTGGGAGGTCGGGTTTGCTGTCGATTCTCCCATACCTGGATGACCTTCATGAGATGAAGAGCGCCAATTGGGCTGTTGCCATCCATGAGTACTTGATGTCGGGGGTTAAGGCATTCGTTGCGGGAGCATCGGCCACCAAAACCAACTTCCTTGTCGGTTGTGTTCCCGCTCTCGGTGTAAGTAGGCTTTGACATACTACTATTGTACCTCTTACAGTACTCTAAGACGTGATTTACATAAGAAATATATATCTGGTATAGTACGAATACTTGTCTCTTCTCCCGATGCATTTACAGATGTCGTCTGTTATAGTACCCATAATTACCCATTACAGAAAGAAGAGGCATCAGTTACAGTGGTGAATGGAGGCTATTACAGACGACATAAGTATTTGTTACAGTACGCATAATAGCCTACTACAGAAGACATATGTATCTCTTACAGTATTCAAAGGTGTCTATTACAGACTATATATTATACGGTTATAGTACCTAAAATTTCCTTTCACATACGATACACTTCTGATATGCATTATCTATTTGTGCGAAATGTAGGCATGGTTTTTGACGCACCATGAAAATGGAAACCAGAAAGATCATCCGGAAAGGAATCCCCCTTTTTTCCGTTGGATTGCCGGTGTAAGGGACCGAGTTATCCGCCCTACTACGGGGGTTGCGACGCTCTGATGTAAGTGTGACTTACACCTGGAACTGTGAGGGATTCGTATATGACTTATACCTGAACCTGTGTTAATTCAGGTATACTTGGAGGTTAATGAGAGGGATGAACACCTACATCTTCGCGACGTTTGACGGCATCCCCGTCAAGGACTTCCCGAACCCATTCTTCAGATATGCATGACATGCTTAAGGAGCTTTTAAGAGTGTCGAAGGAACAGAGATGATCATGGAGTTGCAGAATGACCAGTTACAGCGCAGAATAATATCATCCAATCAATGGACCAAAGGCTCCATTCAATGGACCAAGGCTACAAAGACTGGAGGAACATTCAGAGAGTCAGCCTCAGTGGAACATCCACCCGCGGAGCAACCATCTGCAGTGTTAGTCCTACCGCCACCGGAGCGCCCCCCACCTTCGATAGGATCACATGCCGTAGCAAAGACGAGTTCCCGACGTCGAGGTATTGGGATTGTACGATCACATGCTTCGTAGACAGTTACAGACAATCATATTCTTTGTTACAGTAAATGTGTTGTCTGATTACAGACGAATTCAGTATCTGTTACAGTCTTGCATATTCTAATTTACATTGTTCTTTTCTAGGTGTTACAACACTATGTGTACAAGTACAGATAGATATATTGTCCCTTACAGTCTTTTACATACTAAGTTACAGTCATGTTTTCTACGTTTACAGCATGAATGCTTCCTAGTTACAGGAAAGTTTTAGATGTTTACAGCATGTATCATACATATTTAGAGTATTCCATATTGCAGTTACAGCAAGGAGAACCGTCATGACAAGGTTGTGGCGATCAATGTCGGAGTGGCAGTTCTCGGATTGAAGGATGAGAGGAAGAGGGGGCGAAAGGGGGAGGGGGAGTAGAAGAGAAAGGAGGAGGGGAAGAGGAGGAATGTAATGGACCGGGTATTTATGCCCATTAAGGCTCCATATCCAGATCCGCCTCCCGCGAACGCACCGAAGTGTCGCAAGGGATATCTCACACACGAGTCCAGTAACAGTATAAAAGACAAACCACAAGAATATAAGACACAAGAAAGTACATGTGCTCATATCTGTTCACAAATTTGTACAACTACCTGGGGCATACCCCGAGGGAGCACAAGCTCATATAAGCACTAACTACTAAACTACTGCTGGTGGTACAAGTCTGACGCAACGCCACTGCAAGCCAAACACACGGCAAGCCCTGAAAAGAACTGTAGGGGAGTGAGCCTCAACAAGTCACTGGCTCAGTAGGGGCTACCCAAAACAACACTGTAACCACAGACACCTCGACCCCAATGGGTCTCACTGGCAACAACAATAGCCAAACCATTTCATGCTCACATCATGACAATAAATAACAATTAAACATGCTTACGATAATAAACATAACGACCTCAGAAGAAAAGGACTACAGGACTAACATAATATCATTAGTCAGCCCAACAACCAAGTGCCTAACCACAGTCTCACTGGCACACTGCTACAACAACGGTTGCCTAAATTATAAGCCACACAGGCAAGTCATTGCCCAGGCTACAAGCTTTACAGGCGAACCTCAAACACTTGAGTAACAGGATCGCTAACAAAGAGTTGGTCCTTTATACTCCAAACCACACTACATCGGAAACTACACACAAAGTAACGGAACTGGCTACCACGAAGCCAATCACAACACACTAAAACTATAATTGGAATCATATCCAAGAAGAGTAAAATTCAACAAGTGGAAGGTCTCACACGGCCTCCACGGAGCATAGCTCAACTAAACCACAACATGCCTAGGCCATAAGCCTCATCGGCAAATTACCCACAAAGGTAACATAATTAATAATTACAAACTAATCCACAATAATCTTATAAACAAAGATCTACTTAAAGCAATTAGGATACAACAAGTGGCAGGTCAACCACAAGACCTCCACAACACGCAAGTACCCGGAAAGGTTGGTACACAATGTACCACCACAAAACTACAAGTAACCCACGAAGGGAACAAGTACCTGCTACTCTGAGGTACCACAACCAACAACCCGAACAAGGGTACAAGTATTGATAAACACCACACTGAACCATAATTATATTGTACCTTTAATTAGGCACAATATTACAGGTGAAACCTTAATCGACGAGTCACACAAACCACAACTGAGTCACAGCTGTGCCAACACCAGGGCACACCTCGAACTGGTCAAACCTCGACCACGAGTCATAAACTCACAAACCACAGTCACTAGCAAAGCACGAGTCAGAAAGAACGACGCCACCACACGGGAACGGACTACTGGCTGATCAGGCCAATATCCAACCCGGACAACACAACACAAGAACTACCTCTCAGTCTCGCAGTCACGGACGAAAGGTCCAACTGCTGCTCCACTAGGAAGAAGTCAAACAACTGTGGAGACCCAACCAACACCACACCTGCAGACACACAACTGCAGGCCCATGCCTGGCACCTCTAGAGTCTCTGGCCGGAGCACTCTAAAGTGAGGCACTGGAAAACAGGACTAGCTGGGGACCAGTGTCGACTACTGGTGTCCGTACCCCCAACTACGAGCGCGCTACAAGCGACAAAAGAACAAACTCTGGAAAGTCGCTGCCCCACTGCCGTCTTTCCCTCAGCCGGACGTACAACTCAACTCAGGAGTGAGGGTGTCCAGGAAGACGACACAGACCTCAACGGTACCACACTGTACCGGGACAAAACCCCGAGCACAACAAACACACGTGCCTGGCTCACAAAGAACCTGGGGTACCCGACTAGAGAGGCATTCCGGAATAGGCGCCGGACCACCACACTCGGCTAGCACAAACCACGATATTAACACATATAACCTTTATTTATAATTCACAATATACAAGTGTTAGGATTAGCTAACATCGGTCACCATGTGACCCCAAAGCTATCCCACACCAACACATCCTGAACCACAACTTGCCTATCATTGGTCATCTTGTGACCTCCAAGCTAACTCACATTACTATATATATATAATCGCGATAGCCAATCATATTTGGCCTATCATTGGTCATCTCATGACCTTCGTGGCAACACACCCACTTAACACATAAATCAATAAATATATTATTCGAAAGTCAACAAACCAGGGCTAGGTCGGTATGGACCTTCACTGCCCAAACACCATAAAGTCATGGCTAGGCTCACACAGGAACCTCACTGCCCAATTACTACGATAATCATAAGAATTACATTACAACAAAGTGTGTAGTAACACACACTCAAACCACGTAGACAATGCGTGTATATTACACCCTGGATGGTGTACCACACGTCTTCCACGTAAACCACATGTCCAACACATGGACAACACACTCCAAGAGTGCCACGGGTGCCAACGCACCACACATACCACGGAAAGCGATTACGTACATCACATATCATTTACGTAAAACATGCCCATTACATGAGCAGTATGCTCCAAGAGCATATAAGTGCATTGGCTCACACCGGTCATCGCCATGCACACACACAAACACAATTACTCATAACCAAAGAGCTACGTAAACCATACTGCATGAGTACATGCACAGGTTGGCGGCCACATCGACTGCCGCTTAAAGGAAATAGACGGCAAGCAATCCCCGTTTATATCTTGGCTGATGAACCTGGCGTCAATCGATGTTGACGCCAAGCTCTTCAACCCCAGACCCTGCAGAAACCCTAATCCGAATCTACAGGTTTTCCAACGTTTAAACTACAGAAAAACATATAGAAACAGTTCCTTTAACATACCAGAACCCGAAACAACCCATTACAACATGCTTCATTCACTAAATTACTCAAACCACCCATTACCCCACATGGTGCAACTTAATCCGAAAACAATAAAATGTTGGTTCAAGTGATTAAGTCGTGTTTTAATGTTTCTAACAAGCTAACAGGGCTCGACCCCTACCTCAGAAACGCAATTAAACTCCCGAATAACCTCGAATCACGCCGAAACCCGAGAAACGTCCCACGAACACCGCGCTCCAATCCGTCATTCCCCGCCCGATCTGCCGCTACCACGCGCACCACGGCCTTCCCAAGCTCCCGCCGACCGTCAGGACTCGCGAAGAAGCTCAAGGGTGAAGGTGGGGGAAGAGGAAGGGAAAGAGAGGGAAAAGAACAGGGCTCGGGTCTGCCATAAAAACAGGCATGCCAGGTTAACGTCAACCCTTTGGCCGTTTAACCAGACCGCCACACTAGACGTCCACAAAGCCTGACGCCAAGTTCAACAGTCAACGTCCTCATCGATGGACGTTAACACCATGTTAACGCACACCACTGCCGCCAACACACAGTCGACGTCACCCACCTGGACGCCAACACACTGTGTCCAGCAAGCTGAACACCAACACGGATCCAAACCAAACCCGGTAAGGATCTACACACAACACTAATAGGCCTCACATTGGCCACCAAACCCGCTAAACCTGGATCCACGGGATCCGGAAAACGCGCGACGTTACATTATTATCACCTAAAAACAATGTCGTCCTCGACATATAAAACAAATCACAATAAACCAAATTATCACCTAAAAACAAATAAAGTCAAACACAGAACAAGTAGGATACTCTTTCTCTGTTTTAGCCTTTCAATTCATCTCACAATACTCTGTTCTGTCAATTCCATTGCCTTTCTTTAGCTTTCAACCGTAGGCGATTCTTCCTTGCCAATGGTGCTTTATCTCCTTGGACTGAACCTGCTTCCACAATTTTGGCTGTGGTTTGCAACATTTCTTTCGAGACCGCTTTATCTTTCTCAAATTTCCTACACTGTAATATTCTTTCATACCACCATTTTCCCTTTCCATTTCACTGTCTGCCGTTATCCTGCCTCATCTGCATTTATATTCACAACTGACACTTTTCAAAGAAAACCAATCATCATCTTTGAATTTTCTGCTCTTTCATATTATTCTGCTCATACTATTTAAGGCCAATTTCTGATTTAAAAAAAATCATAATAAACTCTGTCCTTTATTCCACTGCGCAAAACTTTACACTTTCTTCTTATCTCAGCAAAGCTTGAACAATTTATGAATATTAATCTTTCTTGCTTCTGCTTCCGCTGCGCTACTCTGATCACACTGAACACTTTACAAAATATTTCACAATTTCTGCTCACAATATTACTTTCAATTGCTTTCTTCTGACTTCAACTGCTTCTCAAATCATCCCATTCATTAATTCCTGCTGAAGAAATTACTGCAATTTCTGATCTGCCAAATCACTATTGACATATTGCGCTTTTCATATATATCTTTCTGCTTTACTGACATTCTCTGGCTAATTCCATAATTCTGGCATAAACTTTTCGAATATTCTTAATCAATCTGCTCTAGCATTTAAATCCTGAAATATTTTAATAACAATTCATTTCTGCTCAATTAAATCATTTCTTTTCACCAATATGCAAAGTCTAACCGATATTTTCTGACTCATCTGATCTTATTCACTTCATCATTGCTAAATTCTTCCTTTCTCTAATCCATTTTTTTCTTTATCTAAACTGCCAATCATCAACTAAATATTCCTTGTGCAAATTTCACAAATCTTTATTGCACATTAATCCTTATTTCTCTCTTTCTTTATTCAACTGATCATTTCTATACTTATTTATACAAATCTTCATATCACACTTCCTGCTATCATCATATTTCATAACAATACTTTTCTCAGATTTCTGATCTCGGGCATATTTAATCTATCTGCCATAAATCACTACTCTTATATGTACTGATACCTCTTTTAAAGCTGATCTGCCTTTCTTGATCATATCAAACTCTTCATAACACTAATCACATTCCATCCACACTGTTTCTTAATATCCACTGACTCAAGTCTCTAATGCCACAATACCTCTACTGAGGTTCTCAACTGCAACTTATCACACAAACTGACCTGTTCCTTATCACCTTGTTACCACGCCCCTGTCTCTGCCAACTTCTATCTCATTAAACTTATTTACTGAATTCCATAGTCAATCTTGCTGATCTCTTCAATTCCTTTATTGCAAATCTTTAATAACCAAACTGAATTATCACAGAAATACTCTATACTTGTCTCTGCTAACTTTGCACTTTATTAACATATCTCAGAGCACTAGTTTACCTTTCTTCTCTAATCTCTGCAACTGAAAATTTTTAATACTATACTTTAACTGCTTTAACTGCACTAGTGCCAGGACACAACCACACAACTTAAGCCACTATTCACATTATGGCACAGCAGCTGCTCACAATTACCAATCTAACAAACAAAAACTCACGGTTTACGTGCCAAAAGCAAACGTAAAAACTACTTCATATCACACAAAACCACAGACTTACTACCAGCAGTGGACATTAATCCAGTATTGGGACATTGTACTTTCAATGTCTTTTCATATTCTAACTGGACATTGCTCTGATACCAACTGTAACGGACCGGGGTTTTATGCCCATTAAGGCTCCATATCCAGATCCGCCTCCCGCGAACGCACCGAAGTGTCGCAAGGGATATCTCACACACGAGTCCAGTAAGAGTATAAAAGACAAACCACAAGAATATAAGACACAAGAAAGTACATGTCTCATATCTGTTCACAAATTTGTACAACTACCTGGGGCATACCCGAGGGAGCACAAGCTCACACAAGCACTAACTACTAAACTACTGCTGGTGGTACAAGTCTGACGCAACGCCACTGCAAGCCAAACACACGGCAAGCCCTGAAAAGAACTGTAGGGGAGTGAGCCTCAACAAGTCACTGGCTCAGTAGGGGCTACCCAAAACAACACTGTAACCACAGACACCTCGACCCCAATGGGTCTCACTGGCAACAACAATAGCCAAACCATTTCATGCTCACATCATGACAATAAATAACAATTAAACATGCTTACGATAATAAACATAACGACCTCAGAAGAAAAGTAGGACTACAGGACTAACATAATATCATTAGTCAGCCCAACAACCAAAGTGCCTAAACCACAGTCTCACTGGCACACTGCTACAACAACGGGTTGCCTAAATTATAAGCCACACAGGCAAGTCATTGCCCAGGCTACAAGCTTTACAGGCGAACCTCAAACACTTGAGTAACAGGATCGCTAACAAGAGTTGGTCCTTCATACTCCAAACCACACTACATCGGAAACTACACACAAAGTAACGGAACTGGCTACCACGAAGCCAATCACAACACACTAAAACTATAATTGGAATCATATCCAAGAAGAGTAAAATTCAACAAGTGGAAGGTCTCACACGGCCTCCACGGAGCATAGCTCAACTAAACCACAACATGCCTAGGCCATAAGCCTCATCGGCAAATTACCCACAAAGGTAACATAATTAATAATTACAAACTAATCCACAATAATCTTATAAACAAAGATCTACTTAAAGCAATTAGATACAACAAGTGGCAGGTCAAACCACAAGACCTCCACAACACACAAGTACCCGGAAAGGTGGTACACAATGTACCACCACAAAACTACAAAGTAACCCACGAAGGAACAAGTACCTGCTACTCTGAGGTACCACAACACAAACACCCGAACAAGGGTACAAGTATATGATAAACACCACACTGAACCATAATTATATTATACCTTTAATTAGGCACAATATTACAGGTGAAACCTAATCGACGAGTCACACAAACCACAACTGAGTCACAGCTGTGCCAACACCAGGGCACACCTCGAACTGGTCAAACCTCGACCACGAGTCATAAACTCACAAACCACAGTCACTAGCAAAGCACGAGTCAGAAAGAACGACGCCACCACACGGAACGGACTACTGGCTGATCAGGCCAATATCCAACCCGGACAACACAACACAAGAACTACCTCTCAGTCTCGCAGTCACGGACGAAAGGTCCAACTGCTGCTCCACTAGGAAGAAGTCAACAACTGTGGAGACCAACCACACCACACCTGCAGACACACAACTGCAGGCCCATGCCTGGCACCTCTAGAGTCTCTGGCCGGAGCACTCTAAAGTGAGGCACTGGAAAACAGGACTAGCTGGGGACCAGTGTCGACTACTGGTGTCCGTACCCCAACTACGAGCGCGCTAAACAAGCGACAAAAGAACAAACTCTGGAAAGTCGCTGCCCCACTGCCGTCTTTCCCTCAGCCGGACGTACAACTCAAACTCAGGAGTGAGGGTGTCCAGGAAGACGACACAGACCTCAACGGTACCACACTGTACCGGGACAAAACCCGAGCACAACAAACACACGTGCCTGGCTCACAAAGAACCTGGGGTACCCGACTAGAGAGGCATTCCGGAATAGGCGCCGGACCACCACACTCGGCTAGCACAAACCACGATATTACACATATACCTTTATTTATAATTCACAATATACAAGTGTTAGGATTAGCTAACATCGGTCACCGTGTGACCCCAAGCTATCCCACACCAACACATACCTGAACCACAACTTGCCTATCATTGGTCATCTTGTGACCTCCAAGCTAACTCACATTAATATATATATAAATCACGATAGCCAATCATATTTGGCCTATCATTGGTCATCTTATGACCTTCGTGGCAACACACACCACTTACACATAAATCAATATAATATTATTCGAAGACAACAACAACCAGGGCTAGGTCGGTATGGACCTTCACTGCCCAAACACCATAAAGTCATGGCTAGGCTCCACAGGAACCTCACTGCCCAATTACTACGATAAACATAAGAATTACATTACAACAAAGTGTGTAGTAAACACACACTCAAACCACGTAGACAATACGTGTATATTACACCCTGGATGGTGTACCAACGTCTTCCACGTATACCACATGTCCAACACATGGACAACACACTCCAAGAGTGCCACGGGTGCCAACGCACCACACATACCACGGAAAGCGATTACGTACATCACATATCATTACGTAAAACATGCCATTACATGAGCAGTATGCTCCAAGAGCATAATAAGTGCATTGGCTCACACCGGTCATCGCCATGCACACACACAAACACCATACTCATAACCAAAAGAGCTACGTAAACCATACTGCATGAGTACATGCACAGGTTGGCGCCACATCGACTGCCGCTTAAGGAAATAGACGGCAAGCAATCCAGCCGTTTATATCTTGGCTGATGAACCTGGCGTCAATCGATGTTGACGCCAAGCTCTTCAACCCCAGACCCTGCAGAAACCCTAATCCGAATCTACAGGTTTTCCAACCGTTTAAACTACAGAAAAACATATAGAAACAGTTCCTTTAACATACCAGAACCCGAAACAACCCATTACAACATGCTTCATTCACTAAATTACTCAAACCACCCATTAACCCACATGGTGCAACTTAATCCGAAACATAAAAATGTTGGTTCAAGTGATTAAGTCGTGTTTTAATGTTTTAACAAGCTAACAGGGCTCGACCCCTACCTCAGAAACACAATTAAACTCCGAAGAACCTCGAATCACGCCGAAACCCGAGAAACGTCCCACGAACACCGCGCTCCAATCCGTCATCCCCCCCGATCTGCCGCTACCACGCGCACCAGGCCTTCCCACGAGCTCCCGCCGACCGTCAGGACTCGCGAAGAAGCTCAAGGGTGAAGTGGGGGAAGAGGAAGGGAA